>PQWD01004367.1:0-27356 GCA_019425675.1 Leucinodes orbonalis
AATACATACATATTATACATCTAAAACACCCAGACTAATACAAACAGACATTTCCATGCACACAAATGCTTGTACTGCCCGGGAATTGAACTCGGAACCCTTGGTGTAATAGCCGATGTCTCAACCATTACACCAAATATGTCGTCAAACATAATATACGTCACCCATCCGAAGACCGCCTATTGTGATAGTAACTTAAACTACATGACCGTCAACCGATGACGCTAGCAGCTATACCAACGCTTTTCTTATTACGCGTGCTAAAATATCTCGTTCGTATTTCCTCCCAGCACTTTTAAGAGCTTATGACGAGTGGTGATAATTAATAAATAGGAATTATATTTTACAACAAAATCTTGCCGAATTGCCTTTTCACCAGTTTAAATTAAAGATTAAAAAAACCCTCATGAAAAAAGTTACTATACATAGAAGAATATTTATCGGATAAAGATGTGTGGTCTTGCACTTAGTGTTCCAGTTACAAAATCTTTGTAATAAATATTGTAAAGCTATTTGTAGGTAAATGACAAAACTGTAACCACTGATATAAAAGATTAAAAGAGTAACTCGAGTTTCTTGCGGCTCTTCTCGAAGATCCTACTTATTCCGAACCGGTGGTAGAGTCACAAAAAATATGATAATAATAACAATTGACGATTCAAAAGTATCTGTAACAGATTCATTTGAATAAAGATTTTTTTCTTTCTTTCTTTATTACTATTTGCAAGTAAGTAAGTAATAATTATATATTTTTCATATCATTACACAAATTACAGTTCTATAATTTCCAACGAAATCGGCCCATCAGCGTATGCTCTGTCGTTTTTTTCGAACTGACTGCTGCTACTGGCCGCAAATGGCCTTTACACCTTTACCGGGCAATATTCTGACTCTTGTTATCGAACCTGACGCTAATTTTCAGTAAGTCCGTATAAGTAAGCAGGCGCACGAACAAGATCGCTCCAAGATATATTCTTGCCAATTGAAGCTGTAAAGGATCTGTTGCCAACAGTAAATGGGACACTCGAAAAAAATCGCTCAAGATTTGGGTACTGTGATACAATGTACAGGGCAATAATAGTACAATTTTAGAATTTTATTTTTAACAACATTTATTAGATGAAGCCAACATAGTTCACCGGATACGTCTATTTCCCATTACCACGTGTTTTGGCCACTAGGGTTGCCACCGCACTTTTAATATTGTGCGTAATTTAATGTAATTGTACTCTATACATAGTGCGTAGAACCGATGGCCGATGGGGCGGAAAGGTTCTCGAGTGGCGTCCGTAACGGAAAACGAAGCGTAGGCCGACCCCGACCAGATGGTCTGATGATCTGGTTAAGGTGGCAGGTGGATGTCAACTGCAAGGGATCGGTCCGCGTGGAAATCATTAATGGAGGCCTTCGTTCAGCAGTGGACTTTCTAGGTTGTAATGATGATGATGATGATGATGTACTCTATACTTAACATCAATAATATAATAGAGTACGCGAAAATACTTTATTTTGCATACTTTGATTTGATATAGTAGTCGTAAACACTACTTAAAACATTTTCAATATTTTTTACTGACGGTGTCTATCTATCTCTAACAGAGGTATTAGTTTTAAATATCGGAAATGGATAGATCTCTTTTATAGCATTTTGAATTTTGTATCGAATACGAACTGCAAAATGCAATAAAAAAATATTTTTGTATAAATCAAAACAAAATACATTGTACTTTATTTTACACTGCGTACTTTTCTTATCTTACCTATAATTACGAATTTACCAACTTTAAATGTTAAAATAAAAGGTGGCAACCCTATTGGCCACACAGTTACAGCTGCTATTTATTTATTCATGCCATAAATAAATTAGTAATTTGGAGCAATAATATGACCAACTCAATTTACGTAATTACGCTTAAACTGATCTAAAAAATTTATTTCTTACTCATAGACTCTAACATTAAGTTCTATAATATAATGTTTAGGAAACCAACTGAAAGGCAACTTCTAAATGTAGATTGTTGTAATAATAATAATGCCTTTTTTCTGATTTATTTTATTATCCCTTAGAAATCCATACAAAATAGAAAAGCTATTTTTTTGACGTCGTTAGGTGTAATTAGCGTTCAAAGCGCTATCTACTCGTAAAAAATAATAATATTTGTATTTTACTCGTAAAATAATAATGATTGACTGAGGGATCCACTGAGCTTCTTTTAACAATCTGTCATAACGACTTATTAACTTACAATTTCTATGTAAAATTACAACACTATGATGTCACGGTATTGTTATTGACGAACGCTTCACATAATTTTTATCACTCAATGAAGTATTCAGTATTGGAATAATCGTAGCGATAGTTTGAGGGATTGACATTACAAATTTCCTTATAAATGACATTTTAATTATATATGAATGGTTTGGTATGAAATTCACAAGCACCCCAGAAAACGTTAAGCTGTACATATAAAAGATTTTAATTACAAAATGTTTTTTTTATATATAAGGAAAATGTAATTTCATTTCTAATTGTTTGTTTGCAGAAGTTGCTAATTTAAAATTTTAATCGTGTATACAAACCCTCAAAATAACCTTTTTGGTGATAACAATCTCATGATTTCTCAGTATCCATAAACAAGAATCATAAAACGAGGTTCATGTTAAATCTCGCATCTGGTGAGAGATTACAGTGTGAGGTGGTAGTAATGACTTGGAGGTTAAGGCTAGATGGGTGTTCACATACGACATGTTGTTGTCATCAAAATAGGTATATTTATAAAGTTGTTACAAGCGCACGTGCGTTCCGTGCATAAAATTGTTCATGCAGAGATGTTGTTGTTAAATTGTTAACGTTATGTGCTATATACAAATGACGATGAATTTTTACACGTCGAAAAAACCGTTGTGAGCTAACAGCATTTGACTTTTTGTTTTAAATCGTGTCAATAAACTATTGATTGATTGCTTAGGCGCCTAAGCTTCAGCAATTTAATATTTTTCGTAATAGTTTTCCACTCGTGGATATGGTCCACTTTTATGGGCGCACAAGCGTTCTTTTCATATTCTCCACAACATTTAACGAAACAAAAAACAAACGGTAAAAAAGTAAATTAATATACCTACATGTACGATAGATAGTAGCCATTTTGAATTTTGTGGAATTATTACAATTTTCGTGGCGGGAAAAACAAAGCGTCACTTCAAAAGTTGTATTATATGTATTTTGAAATTGCTGTTTACTCTAAATTTAAATTGAAATATGGTATACTCTAATTGTGGTGCTCGTAATTTAAAATCTATTCAAATATCAAATAAAAATAAATTTTATTCCTACTAATTATATACAATCAAATCAAAACCATGATTAAAAAAATAATAATATGTCAATGAATAAATCGATACTAGTCAAGTAAGGAAATTATGTTGACATGCCTTAAGCAACAAGACCAAATGCGTAATATTAAGCTTAACTAAATCATGCTTCAAAAGTCATCCTCAAACGCATTAAGCAATGAGTAACATCACGAAGTCAGATTTCTTAGAATGACAGGCAAAATTTACAAGGACTTAAGACAAGGGCAAAGTATTCAAGTTGCATAGTGAACTTATGTGACATATGTGCATTGTGCAAGTGCCAACCCAAGTGCCGTGCGAGGCACTTACCGTCGAAGAATTTTTTGGACTTCACTGATCTCTCTGCCTCCTGCGCAGCGCCATTGGCTGCTTCTATATCTGTAATTATGTTTCTATGTTAAAACATCATCATCAGCCCATTAAACGTCCCCACCGAGGGCCACGAGCCTACCCGTATAGGGTGTTTAGGCCTTAGTCGTCCACGCGGGCCCAGTGCAGGTTGTACGACTTCACGCATAACCTTTGAATCTCTTCGCAGGCGTGCGTAGGTTTCCTCACAATGTTTTCTTTCACCGTGAGAGCGTCGGATAACGTACATATAATTTCGAAAACACATTGGCACGTGGCGGGATTTGAACCTCAGCCCTTCCGGTAGGAGGGCAACAGTCCACACCATTGAGCCATTGACGCTCAATGGTTAAATATTCTCACAGTTATCACTATCCGAGATCATAGTAATCGTAACTAGTACATATGTGGCGCCTGATGAAGTAGAAAATATAATCGCAGACTTACAGTAATAAAATTATAAATTTGTTTATTGCTTCTTTGTTACATAAATAGTCCGTAGCAGTCCACTGTTGAATACAGGGCTTCCTCGTCTATAGTGGAGTGTTTTGACATAATACCCACGCTTAGCGAGTGAGTTCACTACTGCTTGAACTTTTAACCCCAGTACAATATGATATGTTATTCTCACTGCGCAAAATTATTGTTATACGTCCGGAAATTAGGTTTTTTGTATACAATTCCATTTTATTTTTTAATTATTTAAATTTAAAGTCATTCTTTAAAAGGTATATATTGGTGCATGTCTTGGCAGCCTTTAGTATAACAGCGATTTGTAAAGCAACGTTTAAGTTAATAATTGTACGTGTTATCATCGTTTGTTATGTTGGTTGTCCTATACATAAACTTTTGAAACTTGGGTTGAATGAGAGTCCATTGGTACCCGTTCTTTGCTGAATTCTTTATCCCTAAGTTGCCTCTGGTTGCCTCTAACTGCACTTACGGGAAAGAACGGTGACAAATAAATTGGAACCTGCCGTCAACACACGGAAATCACCTAATTAAAATTACTTATAGCTAATATTTCTATAAATATTAAAGTATATTGATTGAGGTGACCCTTTAGTCTGATGGTTGAGACGTCGGCTACTACACCAAGGGTTCCGGGTACGATCCCCGGGCAGTGCAAACATTTGTGTGCATGAACATGTCTCCTCGTATTGGTCTTGGTGTTTGTATTGGTCATGGTGTCTATGTTTTTACAAAAAATATATAAGTATGTTAATTCGTTGTTTAGAACATATTTTACAGACGTACGCTTAATTTGTCAGTGGATATTTATTATTATTATATTGTAAACAGTTTTTGTTACCAATGCTAACCTTACCGACACGTGATGAATCCTCCTAAAACCGAACAAGGTTATAGCCAACTTTATACTCGCTTTGGAACTGTTAATTTCTACCCAATACAGAACAATTGCAATACATTAAACATATAACCAGTTGAATTCGAACATTTATTTCATTACTATAAAAGAAACAGTACCTACTCAGTAACACAGAAAAAATATTCTACTGACAAGCAGGAGTCATGAGATTTTCGTCAGGTATTTTTAAGTAGCAAAAAGGTTTCTGTTTTATCAATTGTTACAATCAGATGAGCTATCTAGCATCTATACCTTGAACCGTCTCGGTGCAGTAAACTTTGTGTTTTTCTAATCTGGTAGTCGTATAGTAGCGTAAGAAGCTTTAAAACATAGGTAGACTTAAAAAACATGTTCTTCGTGTATCTTAAATATAAATACTAAACCAACGACATGTGATTGTCACTATATACGATTAAATATACTGGCAAATATGATTAGGACTGGACTGACTAAATGCTTTTTGATTTGTTTTTAATAAACTAAAAATTACCATTTACATCGGCACCGTGGTAGAGATAATATAAGTAGGCATGTAAAAATAGTGTTCATTTCATATTGTCGATTGGTAAAAACTTCATAGAATCTAACTAGTCGGCTGGTCTAGACTCCCAACTTAAGGAATTTTTATCTCACCCAGACCTAAGCAAAGCACAAATACTTATGTATTTTTTCTAAGGACCGGGTTTAAAATATCACGCTGGAAGTAGCAATTTTACATCATTTATTATTTTTAAAATTTTGAGTACTGTAAAACATCATATTTAAGAAGAGTAATGACAGATTTTGTGTTAAAATTTATACATTTGATAATAATTATTACCGTCATTATGAAAGAATTAACAACTAACAACACCCGTGATATTCTAAATTACTTATGTAATTTGCTCATCAATCATAATTGAAAGCGAAAGTAACTTTCCAATAATAGTGGCTCAGATAAATCTAGCTTAATATTGAAAGCTAGACGCGCTCATACTTGTGGTAGAATCTGTTTTAATATTGCAGCTAAGGGAGCGTTCAAGTATTATGTAGCGCAGTTTATAAAGATTCTAAACCCTAGTAATACCATTATAGTCGAAATAGCCCCCAACAATGCAAATAATAATAATTCCACCAAAATCATTTCATGCAAAATATTGCCAAGATTGCTATAAGGCTTGCCCTGTAAAAAATATATCAGATCTCAAGTAGAGCCAAGCTTCTGAATCTACACAGTCTAACCCTACCGACCCTACTTTCAATAAATTCTACATACCAGTAAATAAAGAAAAGGTAGGTTGTGCCGCCCGGGCGCCCTTGCGCTTCGCTTGGTCGACTTGGCGGGGGCACTACCCTGCCCCCAGGTAGGTCAATAATTCAAAAGTTAGCAATGCAACCAGAAGACGTTTTTAGCATTTTCAGTCGCAATCTAATATCAAATATTTATTGAACATCTTATCAATATTAAGCTGTGTCACGTAACTACTATCAGTGTATTTTATCCTATTCAATCTCACTCATTCTTCGATATCTGCATACGTTTTAAATAATACGGCTTAAGTAATCGTAATCCATATTTTCAATTTAATACAAATAGACATGTTCATTGACAAAAATGTATGTGAATGAACATATCTATTCATATTGGTGTGGGTTTATAATTATATGTCATCATCATCAGCTCATTCCGTCCCCACCGAGGGGCACGAGCCTACCCGTAATTATAATTATATGTATGTAATAACAAAAACAAGATAATATTTCAAAATGTAACAGGCTTGCTTTTCTCTAAAATAAATTTCTTCCAGCAGGCCATGGTGATATAATGTTAATACAAATTACCGGTCAGATTAAAAATTGCGTTAATTTACGTTCACATTTGTTTTATAATAATCCCTTTTTCTCCTATGTGAGTCAAGTCAACACACAATGAAACAAAAAGTATGACAAAAAGTCCTGGCTGTCCGGAAAGATATTTTTAGCTACAAACAACCGAAGACAGTCACGTACCATTAGGTCTTTTGATAACAAAAAACGTTCCATTTCAAATTCCATGTTAACTGCTTTAGCAGAAAATGGTTTAAGTTTAAAAGCACAATGTGGGTATGTTCGTTCTATAAATACACAGCAATTTGGCGCCAAAAAACATCCAATCTTTACGAATAGTTGTAATGATGCAGCTGTTTTTAATTATTTTGCATATGGCAGATGGAAAAAATATCAAAGTTATTCTATTTAGGTTGATTTTTGGTTTCCTCAATTATGTTCGTGGTCATTATAATTGTATTAGGCCCGATGTAGTAAACTCCAATGCAAGATATAAGCTATATTTATAAACAAGGTTAATCAAAACAATACTACATCAAGTTTTATGTTACAAGACTAATAGCTATGTCATAAAGTTATAGCAATGCAGTAAAATATCTTGATATGTCACTTTTTATTACAGAAACTATGCATATCTGCCTACAAACAACATAGTGTAACTTAATAGTTCTCATAACTACATTGTATAATGAATAGTCCCTCGTCACAGAGTTATCTTTTGTTTTGTTTATAGTAGCATATATTGAAACGATTTATAACAATCCTGTGGATATAAATCAAATCAATGTATTTTTTTACAAAAGCAACAAAAAATCAATTTAAGCTCATAAGATAAAACAAATTTTGCCTGAAGAAGGCAAATCTGTTATTCAGAACATAAAATAGTTTAATTTATGGCTTTAAGTGTAAACTGACCTTAAGATATAAAGTATATCAATTTGCAATATGTTCTTCAACGTAACAGTCATTTTTTTTTTTTCAAATGACCACTATTTAACGTCTAATTCACTGTTTACTTTAAGGAAATGAGTGGGAGTATGTAAGTATTTATGTTTAATTGCGGGTAAAAAAGTGTTATTACTAGAGATGCAAAGAATATTTATTTGGTGGTATCCAGTTTTTGGCGTATTCTTCATCTTTTCCACTATTTGTATTCGTCCGAATTATTCGATTTTGTTGCCGAATATATTCGGTTCAAGCATTCCTATTTTCTAGACTCATCATTCAAGGTGTAGAAAAACAAAACTTCTTATGGTGGATTTATTTAAGTGAAATTATAAATCAAAGATATTATATATACATATGCCTTATCTTAACCTATTCTTAAGTAAGTGTAGTAGGTGCCTATAGGCAACATTTATTTTAAACCTTAAATCAACGTTTTAAGTTTAATTGAACATACTTACAAAGTGGTAAACTGAGATACACTTTAACAGGGAGAGACACTAAAAAGTTATAGTCATCAGAAATTAAAAAGATGATAAGCAGAAAGAAACATACATATTCCAATATGTATACCTAATTAATTCCAACAATCACGTGATTGAGCATGAACTGTCAATATAATAAATATCAAACTAGGAAAAATCGTAAAAAACTGTGATTTTACTATGACCTCCCCGTGGGATTCGAAACCGCGACCTCCCGGATACACAACAATGTAAACTTAAAGCACAGACCATTGTAACATGGAGGCAGTTATCGAATAATTTTTAATACATGTATGGTAACATCAACCTGGCCAAGATGGCGGGTAGCAGATGGATGTCAACTGCTAGGGATCGGTCGGCGTGGAAACCACAGTCACTTTCAGCAGTGGACATATAAGGCTGTCATGATGATGATTAACATTGTATTGTGCTCAACAGAACAGTATTAATTTAAAATGTAACTTAAGTTCGCACAGCAATGGCGGTGTTAAAATTGCAGCTATTTTATCGTACTCATTGTTTATCGTTGAATGGCAAAGATTTGCCACAGTCCACGTCCTATGACCGAACTCGACCGTTCAGCCGTCGCATTCATTCCTAGATAAAGATCTTGTTACTGCACTAACGTGATTTGTCACGAAATTATATTTTCACGTATTGTGAGATGCAGTTAGCGACTACACAGCTTAATGTCGCCGGATGCAGCCGAACTAACCTTAGATATATTTAGCAACTATTATCTATCTTTTTCATATTACGTAGGTATAACAGATTTTCTGAATGTTCCTTTAGATAATACCTGCGTAATCTGCTACCAATAACGTCTTTTATTTATTTTTTTGTTTCATAGAAGGCTGGTTAAAGTTGCAAGTTGAAGTTACAGTGTGACTGTTGAGCAGACAATTTCGCAGTGGTGACCGCTTTTTGGCATGCTTAGGTCAGAACGCCCAGGAGCTATGGGCCGCAAAAGGTCACTGTTCAATACTGAATGCTTCGGGTTATTAAGTGAAAGACGGATCAACGTCCATCTGGACTTTGATATGTCAAATAGAGAGCAAGTTGCATTAACATGTTTTTTTACGTGTAACAATTATCAATGAGTTATTTAACATAATAAAATAAGTAGCTATCACGAATTGTACTTGGAAACCGCTAAATCCTTATCATGCATTCGATATCAGGATTATGCATACAAAATTTAGATATCATTATTAGTATTTGCCCGCATATTTATTATTCGCGTGCATTGCAAATGTACAAGTATGTAGGCTAATGCCATTGGAATATTTTGTATTATCTCAACGCTCATTATATAGGATCTTAAATGTGTTGTTGTTTGGTTCTATAGGTAGGCTAAACACCAGGTAAACTGTCTTCCTTTCATAAAAAACATATTATAAACTTGAATTCGCTTCGACTAGCCTAATACATATATATATATATGTATATATTAATAGATAAGGGGGCCGATTACACTATAGACGCAGTCGATCTCAAAAGATACAAGTTCGAGAAGTAAAGGAATCCCAAAGGACGCATCTTCACGTAATAGGGGACTTACTTATCGATTTAATATAAACTACAAGATTTTTTTCCAACATTCTCTTCGTATTTTGATAAGCATGCTAAGGCGTTGGACCCGGGAGACTATATTAGGATATCATCCACTAATCCGCATTGGTGCCGCCTGGTAGATTACGGCACAATCTTCTCTTTATGCTGAGTGAGAAGATCTATGCACTGCATTGAAATTTAAGAGCTGACTTAACAGTTTTTGTATGAAAAAGGTAACCAGACCTGATGTTTACCGATTTTTCCTTAAAACCGTGAAAGCTACAGCTAATAGCATTATCTAATCACTTAAAGCCAATTGGGATTGTATCGCGGAGTTAATGATCTTTTTAGCTCAATATAATTAGAGAACATAATTGAACATGATAATTATAAGTGTACCAAAAATAACCACGGATTTATTTATTTATTAATATAACCTAATGGAATGGAGAACACTATAAGCCTTTTATCGAATCCGTGATTTTTTTGGTTTGAAACTAGCCAATAGCGTGGACTACATATATGCGAAAAGTACTTCAGTACATCCAGACAACTCGGAAAATGGTCAACATAATAAATGATTTCCATTTATTCGGCAGTACAGCTTTAATGAAACTATATATATAGCGTATTTTATGATAAAAATATAGAAAGTAATTGTAAATAACACCGTTGAAATTATGACAAACAAGAATAATTACAAAAGATAACAAATTCCAGCTAAATTATGAATTATTTTACAATCAATCATTACGAATGATTGATGAAAATACATAATTACACACGTGGAATAAATGTTGAGACACATTGATAAAACTTAAACCTTTGATATACATGCAATTATGGTAAAAATAAAAGTTTATCTATGATTCATGATAATTCTGTCTTTTAAATCCATTTTCAACCTTTCTAAACCCATTGATATAAAATTCAACTTCATTATCAATTGCAGTGTTGCCGCTCGATAGTCGAGTATCGATAGGGTATCGATAGTCCACCGATAGTTGCAAAAGCAATAGATTAATCGGCTTATCGATAGATTAGTTTGGCACAATAGTATTGGTATGAAAAGAAATGAAAAGTGTTTATTCAGTTAAGATCCTTACATAAAACTTATGAATGTTAAATGAAGCTACCACTGGTTCGGGAGGTAGTTTTCCACTGAAGAAACTAGCAAGAAACTCAGTAGTTACTCTTTTCAAAAAAATGTATTTAGTACAGAATCATTTGTAATCAAAATAATTATATAAAGCAATTTATATTCACAATTTTTATCGTATTAAGTATTGGTGAAAATATAATAATCTACAAAAGTATTATTAAGCAGTTAAGTATTATATGAATCTAAATTGATAATAACAAAAAAAATACAAAAGTAACAAAAGTAGTGCAGGCGCGGAGATCAACATGTCCATGAGTTCTTATCATTTATATAATCTTCGATACTATAGTAAGCATTTTTTATGAAAATCGTCTTTAAATGAGACTTAAACTTATGCAGGGGTAAATGAATTATATTTTGTGGTATCTAATTAAATATTGTAATGCTTAATCCTACAAATGAGTTCCCCTTTCCTTTCCCGACCTTATGCAATCTGAGATTTGGAACAGCAAGTTTGTGTTTGTTGGTACACTGCAATACTATCGATAGTATCGATATTATCGTAGCTCAATAAAGACATAACTATCGATATTATCTGCTTTGTAAATAACACCAACTACCGATACTATTGTTAGTGTCATGCTGTCGATAGTATTGCCACGATCGATACTATCGATAGTTATTTCTATATTGAGCTACGACACTACCGATTGTATTGCAGTATATCAATACTTTTGCACTAAACTAAGCTATCGATAGTATAGATGATTTTCGAGGTCAACTATCGATAGTCCAACTATTGATAGTTCGACAACACTGTTCAATTGTGTCAATGATGAATTTCGTATTAACATCATCATCATTAAAATACCAAAACCTGTAATAATAAAACGGAAAGTATCATTTTATCTGCGCTAACAGCAAAAGTAAGAACATACCCCCACTACAACTTATTATGGTAATGGTTTTATTCTAATCTCGCTTCTTAATATTTTACTTGAATTAGTTTGTGATTGTTTTGTAAATCAATCTAATATTATTTACAATAAATACGCTACAATCAAACCGCAGAAATTCAATGTCAACAATGACTATTTAATTTTCTTAACCGGAATAGCTGGTTTTTCGAAAGAAAATCTTTAACCCAATTTTTGGATGTTATTTTTACTTCTGGCCCCAAATGGCCTTTATAAGAGACCTAATATCTGTCGTCACGGGTGGCGGACGCAGAGCAGTGTTGACGGAAAATAATGCCTACCTAGACCATTGTAAATTTCGGATGCATTAGGTAGTTAATTTAAAGAGAATTAAAGCGTTATCTTATTCATTAAATAACTGTCACCGCTAATAACCCTTTAACGATCGCACGAGTAAGATAAATAATTATCGTTTGGGTAGATAAAAACAATTATGTACCTACAAAATGATTGGTTTTTAAAGGTTTTTAGCTACTTTTTAAATTATTATTTATTACCTTTGTTATATTTAGTTATTTATCATTATCATATCAGCCAATATAATTTCACTGCTGAACAAAATCCATACGCAATTACAACTTTTATCGGTCGCAAACTATCTGCAGCGACTACCGTCTCCATCATTATGTCATTATAATTAAATTATAATAAGGAACAAAACTATTTCTCTATTTTTATTTTAAGTTAATTAACTCTGATATAAGAATTATATTTTTTAATATAATCACTGAAAGTTAAATAATAAAGAAGCATTTCCCGCAGTTTTGCTCGCGTTGAATTCGAGGTACACTGAAAGAAAGAAAGAACAAAACAGTATGTTATTATACGCTGCTCTATGCTGATATTATACGTCTTTCCATCGATTTTTAGCTTTCTACTTTAAAACTGCGAATAGTCCTATATACATTTTCACTTCCTTTTTAAAGAATTTTGGGTACCGATTTCCGAAATAAATGACGCAAAAAATTTAACAAATAGTCTGCATACCAATTTTTAGGTTTCTACCTTAATAATTGTGGAATACTCTATACCAATTTCCGCCCCCACTCTTCATAAACCTTTCCTCTACACAAAGAGAGGGCTAATATTATGACGTACCAAATTTCAGGCAGTATTTAATTTTAGGTGAGCTTCGCGCAATAATTACCACTTGACACTTTTACTTTCGACAAAATAACCAGGTGCTGCGAAAGTGATAAAGTCAACAACCTGGTATTTATTTTTCTTATTTAGAAGTATAATTTTATTATGTTACTGTTCGATTACAATCACGCTAATACCCGTACGCTCAGTTGACTTTTGCCTTTGTAAATTTTGCTGTTGACGCTATGATTCGTTATCTTAAAGATTTACTTTCTAGATAAATTACATTCATTTCTCTAGTCTCCTTGAGTAAAAAAAAGATTTACACCAATCGCAGTCTACTGTTGAACATTTTGCGCCAGTATTGTTGGTATTCGGCCTATACTAGCAAAAACAGGGAGGGACGTCCTACATAGGCGCTGTCTCTACTGCGGAACCACCGGACCCATCGCTGGTAAAGCAGATGTTACCAGCGATGGGTCCGGTGGCATCCGTGACCATTCCACTCCAACTTCAACTAACTGAGCAGAAAGACCCAGATCATAGCTCGCTCCTTTTTCATATTTTATTATACATTTAACTCTTTTACATTGTCGTCAGTTATTGAAAATTGCACAATTGAAAAAAAAAACAATTTCTCAATTGCAGACTGCAAAATTGTCGAAACGTTGAGAAAAATATATATTTATAATACCTACATTTTTTTTTTTACTTATGGCGACTGAATTCGAATTGATTTTATTCAATCATATTTTTATTAAAATTTGACTCGGTGTTTGCATTGTTTGGTTGAAATGAATATTAGTAGTTTAGGTCCTTATTCACTGTGTTATTTTATACTAAACAAGCGTTGCATTTATACATTTACCTATGTAATCAAGATTCCAAAGATTAAATAATTGAAACCTGAAATATTAAGTTGGCACTGAAACATAAATACATTAAAACTGTACTGTGTACCTGAGTGTATCTAATTTGCTGACAATTTTATTACTATATTTGAGACTTTATGTAAGACTTCTTACTTTAATTGCTTAAGTGTCGTAGGGCCCTATCTATATTTTAGTATAATTCCAATTACATTTCAATAGCAACACCAACTGTGAGTAAATAAAGGATAAACTACATTCTTTTCTTATTACATATGAGACAAAGAATTGTATGCCTTAATCATACTTGATCATCATCACTAAATATAACACACACAGCTGAAAGTATTATTATTGTTTGAAAAAGGGGCGTATTTTTTTCTGATACGTCCTATAAATATCACTATATTTTTATTTTCGTGTAGTATTTAAATAATCGAAAAACATGATAAATTTATTTTATTTATTTATTATGTACTTGTAGCTTGGAGTTATGGCTTTGCTGGTGATATTTTTCGCTTGATGTTTATGTGTATTGTTTGCAAATTTCAATTCTTACATTTATGATTTATATACTTGGTACTTTTATTATTGGAGGTCATTTTTTCTTGATTGAGTTATTTTATTTCTATTTACTTGGACACCCATAATTTTTAGATACAATATAAAAATACATCTACGAATATACCTTATATTAGCCAAAGAATGATTCCCCTTAAACTATTCAACTCAATCGTTTCCTCGCTTCTGTATGTATTTTGAATATAAAATGAATAAATACTTAAATATACAAAAATAGCTTTAAAACTTACTCGTACTTTTGGTTGCCATGTTTCTTCAAAAGAAAATTCTTGACACAAAATCGTTCCAAAATTAATTCAAACCGAACTCGTTACCACGGGGGCGCGACCGCGATCTTTCGTAGTCTGCTACGCTGAGCGCTACGAGCACTAGCACACGTTATATATAGCCGGTATACTTATCTATTGCATATAACAATAGTGTTAATAAAGCCACTATATATTTTTTAATTAACAGTAGGTATATTGTACGCGTGCGACCGCTACTGTATCTCAAATGAGAATGCGGCAGATTCAGAGGGTTTTCGGGCGCAGGGTTTGAACGGCGGACGGCGGCACAAACAACATGATAGATGTACTGATACGGAATTAATGTAGGTGCTGTGATAACGGCTTACGATGTCTTCAATTAGCTTTATGACACGACGAGATGTTGAACTGTGATCATTTGTGTATCAGAAATGAAAAATTGAAGACAAAAAAGTATCGAAATTGTAAGAAAAGGAAACGGAACATTACGAAAAATTGGCCCAATGAATTTTTCGTGAACTTATTTTTATATTATCCGTATAATTCACATAGGAGCTGGGGCAGCATAAACTTGATATTAATTTATGACTCTCTTTTGAGCTGTAGCGCAATTTCGGTGCGTACCAGGCTTTTGACTGTGGGTACGTATGAAGCCGGCTACCGCTCAACACGCTGCGAATCGCAACTTGCCAACCGCTTGGGGTTCCGGTCAGCTTTACCATCATATATGTTCCTGTGACAGTGATGTCAACAAGCTAGGACATCACGGATTGTCAAGCTAAAAAAGTGCAGCTAGTTTCTCGAGACTTGCCGTACTTAACGATATCAAATGCCGGTCCTTTGCCACCGTCGACGTGCCAAGTCAACTTAGGCCAACTGCTTTTGCAAGAGACGATAGCCCATACTTATAGATAGATAGTGTTGAATGAGACTGAACGTTATGAATTTGATTCCGTGGAAGATAGGCCGGATGCTGGTTTGGGATGCAACCTGTTCAAACACGGTGGCTCCTTCAACAACTACACGGAACCAACAACAGAGCTGGTGCGGCTTGTGAAGCAACTAAAACATGCAAATACATAAGGCTAGGCTCCGATTATGATTTTGTCCCATTCAGTGACGATATACTTGGTCCATGGAGTCCAGGCGCTATGAGACTTTTTAAGGAAATTTCACAAAGATAGGTGAGCGAAGATCTGGCAGCTTCCTTGAATAAAAATAAGCCTAGTAATCAGAAGGGCGAGTGTCTTTTATTTTATTAGAATGGGTTATAATGGGTCGTCAATTAGTACCCATCTTTCATTTTACGATCAATTCATAAAAATTCTGCCAGATTTAAGATAAAAAATATAGGTAAGTTATCGCAACGAACAATAAACTTGTTTATCTAAGCATCAAGATTACAAATCGACTTGCTTCACGTTACACGTTTACTTTATGTAATAGCTGGTGACCGCGACTCCGTCTGCGCAGTAGAAGTATTAGGTTTCGGTTATTTTATATCTATTTAAGATAAATATTCGAAATTTTTCAAGATTACAGAAAATAATAATGATGCACGATATTTTTCTCTCTCTCTCTGTCTTTCAACCTGTTGCAGTCCTGATGGACATAGGTTTTCCGCATTTTGTGCCAGGTATTTCGGTCCACTGCTTTACTCATCAAGCCTCCACCTGCAACCTTTCGCAAGTCGTCGGTCCATCGGGCCGTTGGGCGTCCTACGCTACGCTTGCCAAGATGCGGTCTTTACTCCCGAACTCGTCTGCTCCAACGGCCATCGGTGCGACATACGTGACCGGCTACGGCCACTTCAACTTGATGATCCAGCGATCTATGTCGGCAACTTTTGTTCTCTTGTGGATGACATCATTTCTGATTTAATCCTTAAGATAGACTCCGAGCATAGCTCGCTCCAATGCCCGTTGCGAAACTTTAAATTTGTGAACCAATCCCGCAGTCAGCGTTCATGTCTCAGCTGCGTATTAGTAGTAAGTACGGGTAGGAAGCATTGCTAAAAGATTTTTTTCTTCGGCCAAGTTGGATAGTTTGACCCAAGTAAACGTATTCTTGCACAACATCGAAAAGGACGTCATCGACGTATTCTGGTTGTGTCACGATATTTGTGTTAAAAACAAATGGATCGTATAACAATTTTTAGCTTCACACCTTTAAAAATGCGGAAAGCTCCATAAAAACTTTTTGGGAAGTTGTGGGTTAGAAAAGACAGCACAACAATTAGATACAACACTTTTTTGTATTGAACAGTCACCACATACTAATTTTAAACAAATCTTACTGCCAAAGTTCCGGAATGCAAATTGATTGAATACAGAACAACACACATACCCTGTTATTTAGCAAAGCCCTTATTAACTTTAGATTTGATCTACAAGATTAATATGGCAAATAAAATTAACCCGTAGTTTATGTTACTCACGATAATTATCAACCTTGTCTTTGCAAAAAAACATTGTTAAATAGACACCGTTAAAAAACATTATTTTTAGGACATTACTTTAATGTCCTAACTAATAATTAAGAAGTCAACAATAATGCGAAATTGAAACAACCTTCTTGGGTTCAAACATTGAGTACCTATTGATTGATTGCTGCTTGAGCCCTAGGTCGTGGGTTCGAATTGGGTGAACTACTATAATTGTTATCCTAGAACCCTTTGCATCTAGTTACATACTATACATAAGTTGCTTACCGTTTTTGTAAAATATGCATAATACCTCAGATATCCGAATTCGGATTTCGTGATACATACTATTACTCATTGTGTTGCAGTGATATTAAAATATAGTCTGCATTATAATTCACAAGATCCTTCACTTAGATATTCAGTACGTAACTTCACAGCTTATTGCAACTGCTAGCCAATATTATAGCATTGATAGATTTACGTGTATACGGTCGTTTTCATAGGAATCTTTAATCCTTGTTTCCTAATTATACAACTGTATACAAATAAATCCTGAGATGGGGATGGATCTCTATCTCAGGTAAATAATATAATAGTCTTGAATGCCTTCGGTTCCCACAGTCAATCAACTACAAATATAGGTAATAGGATAAATATTAATACAGCATACCTCGTTTATTATAAAAATAATAATTCATTATCAGCAGGTCATTTTACGACATCTAAGGTGACTTGTTAAAACCCAGACGAAAGTTCTAGAATTAAACTGGAAATACAAAAACTTAATTACAAAATGAGTGTCGGCATCAAAACAATAGGTTCATTTTTTACTATTGAAATTGGGAATTCCATTTATTATTGAAAATACCAAAGTCATTACCTACAGTCCCCTACTATGAGATTAATAAACTTTATGCAATAACATTTTAATCTGTCACTTTTTAGCGAAATAATTATTTACTATGAAAACAATAACCCAAAATGCAAGGTCCGGGTAATTCAGTGGTTGTTGACCTAGCACTGTTAGTTTCGCCACCGTCTGTTGTGCAGTGTCTTGCGTTTTCCTAAAGCAACTTCCTGTACCATGATAATATGGATTAACATCAGCGCTATTTCATGACAGATATAACATAGGAATTAGAAACATTTAACAAAACAGAGTATTCCTTCTTAAAGGCAAGGAACACACTGTTGGCATTTCTGGTGTCACTGAGCGGAGGTGAACAGTTTCCATCAGGTGTCTCTGTTGCTCGTTTGCTCCTTATTTGGTGTAACGGTTGAGATGTCGGCTCTTACACCAAGGGGTTCGATCCCGGGCAGTACAAATTTGTTGCATGAATGTTTGTTTGTATTTGTCTGGGTGTTTTCTATGTATAATAGGTATGTATTAACAACAATAAGTATGTTTATCCGTTGCTTGGTACCATATTACAGGCAAAATGCTTAGTTTAGGAAAAGTTGAAGCTGTGTGGATGTCAGTGGATATTTCTTTACTTATTTTTATTCAATAAAAAACGTGGGCTACACATTGATCAATTCGGCTGTTCAACAGCAATCAACTTTCCTTGTGATAAACACGGCGATAACCGATTCCGAAAACCTTACTGGATCCACTCCTAATCACAGGCATATGAAGATACATTTATAATCAATGGTGCTTACGAATCAAAATCGAAAAAGAAAAAAATACAAATTTTTAGTTACTTACTTTTGTATCTGTTATATTGAAATTATGCAATTTAGTTAAACATTAAAACATACATATTCATTTGAAATGTAATATTAAATCATGAGTACCAAGTTAATAATATTGCTTCAATTTAATAATACCCGTAGCCAGTATCAATGGTAGGGACCTCCAATCTATTGTTACATCGGTGTTTTTGTGTGATACCGGTAAAAAATATGCACCATCCAAAGGTGAGTTCGCAAACAAAATAAAGGGCGGAAGACATAATTACGCGACATGGCGAACCGACAATTGACGCTATCATCGATTCCCAAGCAAACAATTGAATATGGCCTGAGACGGATCATGTAAATTTAGACGTACCTGATAATGTAGAATTGTGTGTTTCCTATTCCTTGTTTTGCATTACAACCTTTGTTTTTTACGTAGTGTGACGAATTACACTTTAAACTTATGATTTACCTAAACAAAAGAGTACAAACTGTGCTTTCTTCGGCGGTTCGTTTTTAAGACACGGATGGCGTATCTACCTTTATATGTACAGAATATCATTGGTTAAGACTAGAATAATGCAAACTAAAACCCAAAATATCTTTTAAGTTTTCTCGAGAACTATGTACTGGAATTCTTATCATTGATTATCAAAATATGAATTAAATGTGTTCCTTAAAGTGTACTTACTCAACTATGTGATTCTTTAAGATTGTTATTAAAAAATAAAAATGAATATCCACTGACATTCACACAGCGTTATCTAGCCTCAAGTTAAGCGTGAAGTATTACGGGTACTAAACAACGGATAAATAAAATTATATTTATTTTTTGTAAAAACATACATATTATACATAGAAAACACCCATTGTTCGACTGACCCTAGAAATATCTAACTAATGGTTACTTCCTGGCTCTTATTAAGAATCCTGATGGAGGTTAATGAGTCATATGTAGTTAGTACATGTCCGACGCACATCACCGTTTAGTTATTAGTGATTGTATTCACTGTGAGAGCGTCGGTGCCTATGGTGTGAACTGCGCCTTTCTACCGGAAGGGCTGAGGTTCAATCCCGACGTACCAATGTATTTTAAATTTTCGAAAATATATGTACGTTATCCACGCTCTTACGGTGAAGAAACATCGTGAGAACCTTCATGCACGGCCTGCTTAGAAATACAAAGGTTGTGCGTGAAGTGTCCAATCAGCACTGGGCCCGGTAGACCGACTAAGGCTAATCCCCCTCCCGTGGCTCGTGCCACTCGGTGGGGAGGTTTAATGAGTTGATGATTATGATGATTCACTGTAAAACAATGTTAATCGATTACAATACTTACGAGTACTCGTACATGAAAGGATTTACATCTACTTGGCACAATGATCAAATGTTATTTATTTTTGATTGATCGCACAAAATGATTCCAGTATCTAACGAAATGTTTTATACTTAATGTGTTGTATAAATCTCTCGGACAAATACAATGGGTATATTATTTCCTTATGAAATTACTATTTATGCGACATGACGTGATTCTCGCGTGTGGGATACCATTATGATTTTAATGCTCATATCCTCACTTAAATTTATTAAACTGACAATGAGAATTTGATCTAAAAATATCATGTAAATTATATCGTCATACCTATTCTAATAGTACTTTTTCATATTGCAGTGTTAAGTTAAATTTATTTTAATATTGTACCTACCTGCCGTTAAATTTTACACATGTTTGCATTTTATAATATTTTAAAACTCGAATGCTTTACAATTTAAATTATTGATACCAGATGAAATGATTCGGATTATTGTTATGATGAGGTAAAATATAGTTCATTAAAAATACATTATTTAAATAATATGAGCGAAATATGAGCTTAAATATTATGCATATTGTTTTAGCGCGTTCAAAGATATTTGTTGTTATTTGAAGTTGACCCTAAAACCTTTTTTTTCGAAACTGACTACTGCTGTTGGCCTCAGATGGCCTTTACAGCTTCACCGGGCAATGAACAGCGCAGATGGCTTTCAACCATTAAAAAAACACTTCTACAATAGATATATATAGTTATGTTTGTCATTTACGTTGGTGTCTTACTAGAGTAAAGGGCAGACATTGAAGTCCTCTACGATGTCATAGAATATAGAAAGCTCTAAATTCAGTCAAAAGCAGTTAGTTGCCTAGTAAGAAAAAAAACTTAATGAACTCAACTCTATTAAAATAACAGATTTTATATCGATGTACATAAATTGCCTATAAATATTATTTAAAATTCAGTGTATTACAAATTTAATTAGGTAATTCAAATGTTGTGATTTACTAAATGTATATAAAATGAGTCAGAAAATTGGTGCGCAATTTAACGTTACTGCTGAATGCCATGATTAAACAGGGAACGACGTTTGAATGATTAAACTATAAAAACATGTTAACAGTGCCATCACGACTTTGGTCTTACGAGCTGCCCAACAAATATATCTAAATCTCAGAATCTAATTATTTATTCGCAATTGTGACATGCTTATGTTAATGCCAACTTTAGAACAATAGTCGAATATATACTTATTGCCTTTGCTTTCCTGGACATACAATAAAAAGGAACTGTTCGTTTGATTGTTTTGCTTTAATTTTAATAAGAAAGCATCTCATTTTTATAATACGTAAATATTAATGAAGTAAAAATTATAGCAATTTTTGGGAATAACTAAAAGTTAGTTTAGTAAGCAGCATACAATTATTACCTACCCTACTCCTCCATTATGTTCAATAAATATATTTCTAATAAAGTATCATCATTATCATCATCATCAGCTATTAAACGTCCCCACCGAGGGCACGAGCCTACCCGTATAGGTGATTAGGCCATAGTCGTCCACGCGGCCCGTGCGGATTGGACGACTTCACACACAACCTTTTGAATCTCTTCGCAGGCGTGCATGAAGGTTTCCTCACGATGTTTTCCTTCACCGTAAGAGCATCGGATAACGTACATATATTTTCGAAATTCGAAAACACATTGGTACGTGTCGTTTGAACCTCAGCCCTCCGGTGGAAGGCGACAGTCACACCATTGAGCCACCGACGCTCTCTAGTAAAGTATTATTCTTATTGTTTACGATTCAAAGGGGTAACGCTGCCAGTGTTTCGGAACTTTACCAAAGGGGGGTTCTTTTAATTTATTTATTTAGTTATTATATATATATATTTATTATGGTATATATTATATATATATTTATATATATATATATATATATATATATATATATTATATATATATATATATTTAACTTTAAAATAAGTTGTGAACCTAAAACAACACTGTACTAGTATATGTAAGTCAACCGCGCAAATAAATAGGCAGCTGAACACTGCTCCATAATACTATTTTAACCAAGGCTCGGGAACCTTTTCATGGTTTCGCTCCTGAAACCGGCCGGTTGCTCGAAGAATACTTTGGTTATCGTAACACAGTGGTGTTGCCTTTAAGGTCAGGTTGTATGTTCAGTTATTTCTTCTTTATTTGTCCTTATTTACTTAGCCTCTTTTACGACGCTGTATAATGTGTACCTTGTGTACGCACTTTCAATACCTATTATTGTTCACGGCTGTCTGTTTACGGGAATTGTTAATATTTGTGATGCTCATTTGTTACAGTTGTCAAGATGTACCATTAAGTCATAAAGTACAAATGCCATTATCATGGCTCTGATAATGAGCGGCCAGTCGCGGCATGACTGCCGTGATGGGTGTGCGTCTCCATTACCATACGGTAGTCCAGTATTTTTATCCTTTAAACTTAAGTTTTCTACATGAAGGCGGTACGGACCAAGATTATTTTATTTGCAATGTTGCCATAAAATAATGATACATCTAGCCAAACTCTGCCATAAAACAAATGCAAGAACCTGTCAAGGCGTTACAAGGACTAATCTACTCGTATGGGCGAGACATATTTGCGAGGCCGTGTAACAGTAACTTACTTCAAAATGATAATATCTTCCCTTATCCATTGGTAATATTTTTGCAAATACAAAATCAAACCTTTTAGTTTCATTGTAGTCAACGTTAATTCTATTACAATCTTTTTTTTTCATCCCAAAATGACTCCACGCGAGGGCTCCCCTTAGGGCGTCATTGCCTACCACCTCCAGTATATCCTGATTCCCTGTCTATGTCTATGTCGTGGTTATCCCACGAATGTCAAGGGAGCTGAGAAAAAACTGACCTAAAAGACAAGAAGTAAACTACACGCGCAATATGAATAGATAAACTGTATTCACGTGTACGATTCGACAGCGAAAACATGTAACCTCTAATTCAAGACATTGTAGCAAATTCTTAGAACATCTACATAGGCGCAATTATAAAACAATTCATAAAGCGGAAGCGCTCTGTGAGATGGCAAAATGGACATTGCATTTTATTATGGCTACGCATACTAACGAGAAGGTTACTTAAAATGATTACGATAGCGATGTATACATTAAGTATCAAATTATTAATATATTTTAAAACATACTGCCAAGGTGCAAAATATTTTCATAAATAGACTTTTACGACAATTAATGAAGGCTATTGAGCTTTTGGCCATTGTGGTTGGTTATGCCGATACATTTTAATCGCAAGCATCGTTTTCTCTATCTATCGCGACATATTGCAGACCGCTGCTGGACATCTTTGCATTTGGCGACATACATTCTAAGATACGGGTGTTTGCTTTTCCTTTTATTGAGTAAAAATTTTGCGTTTCGCACATTTTTTATTAAAATTTGAGAGCATCTGACTGTCATCTCATCTGATGGAATGTTCATGTTTAAATTCAAATAATGCCTTTTTACGCTTGCCTTTACATACCTATGTATTATAAAATATATTTTAAACATAAAATCGTACTTTTATTATGATTATCTCAACGTTTACATGAATGCAAACGACTCGTATATATCACCTCAATCCACGGTTACCTACTTCAAAGTCACCAAAACATCGGAATAAATAAATAAGTATTTGAAATTATTTACGTAAATACGCTATATAATTCGAAAACAAATTTAAAATTTATTAAGCTCCCTTTAATACAGACTACAACACTTTATGACTAAGAAGATAACATAATCATCAGTGGGATGATTTCGAATCCGAGTTTCCCAAAACCTCTGAATTTATTTAGGGATCTACACAATTCTAAAATTAGTTTTTATTTCACTTTTAATGTAATAATAAACCTTTTTGTGTGCTCTCACAAATACTGAAATATAAGTAAGTATATATTTTTAACACAACCACTGATATTATAAAAAGAAACCTTTTTATCTGCTGTAACAAATAATGAAAAATAAGTAATTATAATAAACTACTAAGCAATTCGATTTATATTTAGTGGAATAATAATCTAAATAAAAATATTTGCGGTGATAATGTTATCTATCCATATTCAAATAAGTATTTATTGCGAGTATAAGTCTGACCTCAGCTCACTTTGACAAAAACAAGAATTAAAATTTAAAGTTATTAATACATTTCTTTTCTATCAAGATATTTTCCATGTATACTCGTATAACAACAATAACAGACAGCTCTATGCCGTCACAAGTTACAATCGTGTCATAAAACTAAGACCGTCCTAAATACTAATCACATCACACTATCAAAATGAAAACATTGCTACCAACGGCGTTTTAAAAGATTGTATTATAGATAGATTTGCAAACAGTAGGGTTGTTATCTCTATAATATACGCTATTGGATGACATAACAAGAATTTTTACTTGATTACAGTAATGATTCAGCGCGTGCTTTTATAAACTGATCTACAAATCCTTATTTTAAAAAAACACCGTTTTGACCCAATTACTGTCATCATGGAGGAAATCTACTACTAAGCCTAGAAGTGGACTACAATGAGTTGAAGAGTGTCATGATACTGTTGATGATATATCATTTTAATGATCAAGTCAACCTAGAATATAATACCTCAGGCAAGCTCCTCTTTCCCACTGGGCACTTTGGGCAAATGCCCAAGGCCCAGCGACCAATAGGGGCCCCCTTAGGTCAAATACAAGGGCCCATTCATATTTTTTTTATTATTGTATTTATGTGCCTCGCTCCCATGAAAGTATACATAAGATTTCTTAAGCCCCCTCCTCCCCCCTTTCAAATTCATAGGGGCCCCATTATTCTCATATGCCCAGGGCCCCCAATAGATTAAGGACGGCCCTGACCTCAGGGACTACCGCCATTAACGATTTTGGAAGCTTTAACCACCATGCTTGGTGCTGTCTGATCACACCAGAGTGTTCTGCAGAATGAACCATGGGTAGGAGAGGTAAGCTAAACCCGTAATGTGAATTCTAGTACAAATGGCGTTATGAGGATTTCATAAATATTTCAATAAATTCATAAGAAATATTATTGTCACTGTTGGCCGGTAAAGGTCCTGACCGTGCTGTTAACTCCATAACATAAAAAAGAATTTAGCATACCGATATGATGACTATAATAATTATGAGGTTGTAATCGCGTAGCGACTAGCGCGTTTGGTCTACTAATATAGTACAGCCCTAGTGAAACAGTGGAGAAATTGGCCGTGATGTAATATTAGCCCAGTAAACTCAGAGTAGCGATAAACCTTTGAAGTTGGCGCCGTGCGCTCGTTATCTTAGCATGTTTGTGCACCAACGCTGAAGGTCAACCCGTCTTATGGGACTATTTGAAAGGAACTATTTTAAAACACAAAAAATACTGATGGAAACTCTAGAAAGTCTACTTATTGAAGGTTAAGCTTAATTTTAAACATAGGTCTAGTGCGTGCTAGCAGGTCGTCAGAAATTGGTTTATTATTCCTGGGTACACGTGTAAGGCTTGCTTGAGACCTGTAAGTTAGTAGTTGGGGCCCATTATAAGCCAGACTGTATTATAATTCATTCCGCACAACGACCCAAACTCCCCATTTCAATGCTGAGAGAGAAGGCCTGTGCTCTGCAATGTCATTTAATAGGCTGATGATGATGACTTTAATTTCATAAAGTATGCCCTAAGTCCAGAAGTGGACTGTTACTGGCTGTAAAAGTACATATTTCAACGAAATACCTAAGGTTGGTTTAGAATGACAATTCAATGATGTAATTAAAGGGAAGCAACAAATATAGCCAATTCTAATTCCACACAGATTCTGGGAAACGAAAAAAATTTGTGGTG
Source organism: Leucinodes orbonalis (assembly GCA_019425675.1). Lineage (NCBI taxonomy): Eukaryota > Metazoa > Arthropoda > Insecta > Lepidoptera > Crambidae > Leucinodes > Leucinodes orbonalis. The sequence continues at coordinate 26,026 of PQWD01004367.1, forward strand.
TTGATTTAAATCCTATACACGCTGAATTCATTTTAAAGGGCATATTTGTTTTTCCCTATAAACTTGTGGTTAAATCGACAAGTACTGACAGGGCTTTACAAAAAACGGTTGTATCATTTCAGCCAATAGTGGACCTATAAAAATAACTCTTAAATTGACTTTAAACGCCAACAATAGATTTTCTATTGTGTCTGGATTCCTGGCGTCCAAAGTAACAAACTTGTATCCAATTTCAAATATTGTTTCTAGTTCTATTTAATCATTAATTTGGAAGATCTGATCTCTGGACGAAGAATTTGTATAGTTACTAGATTTACAGTTTGAACTGTTTAAGCGTTCGGCTACCGTTTAGTCTGTTTTATATTTGTTATTTTGTTCTTATTTTCATAAACCGTATTTTTAATAAGTATATTTATTAATAATATAATGTATATATATATATATATATTCGTTTTTATTAATATTACCTTATTCTATGTAAATATCCTTGTGACGTCATCTCGGGAGACGGGACCTTTTGACCGTATCATTTGTATTTTTCTTATCGTTCTATGTTGTATAGTTTAAATAGTTGCTCTTTTATTTTCTCTGTTAGTACTACTTTTTTGTGTAATTTGTTTGATGTACGGTCAATAATATTTTTCTTCTTTTATATATTTTGTATTACTATTAAATGGGAGCAAACACACTTGGTAGGAAGGGTCACCGCCGCCCTTATTAATTTGCAACATCAGAGGTCACAGAAATGCATGTTCGACCCGTAAAGATTGAATATGCCCTTTTGTATAGACAACTGATATTCGCTCCAAAACTAAGGAGAATGTTAGTAAGTAATTCTATCCGTTTTAATTCCAATAGATCAACTAAGTCGTATCGTTAGGTGTTTAAATTTAAGTGTAGGTGTACGTGTAGTAAAAATAAGGTAGTTTTCAATACAAAGCTCCTGTCGTTAACAGTAAGATACAAAAAAGTCGAGCGTTCAATAAATTTATCTACGTAAATAGGATAAAACTATTAAACAATAAAAAATGATGAACATGAAAATAGTATTGATACAGCAGCTTATAATAATGTACCTACTTCTAAATTTGGAATGACATGAGGATAATTAAAGGAAGAACATGGTCTGGTTGAGGAAATGCTAGTAGTTGTAATTATTGTTGTTATTCAAACCAACTTTAGCCTTTTTCTACCATGAAGAAGGATTTTAGGTATTTTAATGGTAGGTTAATCATTGAAGTGTTAGTGTAGCTAAAATTGTATTGCTCATCATTCGTTTTTTATTTTTATTCAACTATTTCAAATATTTAACCATTTATTATTTTAACTTC
>PQWD01004368.1:0-25485 GCA_019425675.1 Leucinodes orbonalis
AATGGTTATATAGACAGAACGAACGACATTACAGCCTCTGATTGCTTTATGATCTTTTTTTATTATAAGTACAGGACAGTCTGGACGCTCACCTGATGGTAAGTGATACGCCAGACCATGACAGAGCGGCATTAAAGGAGACAACAACTAAAGACAGTTATTATCTCCATCAATGTCGCACTGCACCCGTCACCCGGACAACAGATTGCCCTTCATCCCGAACACAAAAAAGTCAAAACCATCCTTTCACGGGATATATCTGCACTGCGGTGTACCTACCTAGACGACTCAGTATGAGTCTATCACCTAGTAAATCCAGCTTTCTTTCAGACAATAACTCTGTATCGTCTCACCAATTGGATGAATACATGAAGTATCTATAGACTTAAGTTTTCAGACATGGCAACATATCGGCTGGCTATTACCAATACTTTGCGTTTGAAAAGTGGTAATTTTAAAATGACTCAATTACAGTTCAGCGAACGAGATCACATATGTATGTACAAATACTCGTACAATCAAGTCATGATTAATGATACGGTGACAATGCACGAGTAGTACCAATTAATATGTTTTTGCCCTCATAATACCAACAAATACGCATTTCATTGAGCACGATCAAAGCTCAGATCAGTATAAAGCAAATTTTTAATGAGTAGTAGTTTTATGAATCATAAAAAGCGCTTGGTGAAAAAGGGGTTATCTGTGTTACGATTAGTTTTGAATAAAACTTTAATGTTTGAAAGCATACTTTTAGCTATTTGATTTCTCAAGTTTCTCTTTTTAAGGCAGAGAATAAAAGAAGAAAACCTGACTGAACTATCATCAAGTTGTTCGGTCATTACCCATAAATTAGATTTAGAAGACAAAACAAATCTCATACGTAACTTATAAAGGTAAAGGATTGTTTTAGCCTTGGTTCCATACCCAACCATAGAGGAAGCTCTCACAGTAAGCAAAACTATTCGCTGAATAAAAAGCTGAATAAGAATTTAGGGTCTCAAACATTGTTAAGTCCTGAGACCACTTCTCATCAACCTATCGCAGTCCACTGCTGGATCTGCAGATCATCTGACCATTTCGTCATATAAAATTGACATTGATATGGACTAGTCTAATCAGCTGTGAAAGGCCAAAATAATCGTTACATAACATCAGAACACCGGCTGCCATCACCTATTATTTCATATGCAAATGTATTCAATAACATTTCCGCACTCGCAAGCATAATATTTGTTCAATTTTACTTCATAACGCTATTAAGTATTTAAATATTTGATTGCTTTATCCATTTTGAAGTTAAATTTAAATATTTTTTACAAGATATTTGTAGGTTTGAAAACATTCCAAATTGGAAATTTGGAATTGGAAGCACTCCAAAGTCAGATTTATGGATTAATATATAGATTTTTCGTAGAACAAGGTTCTTTGAATAGGCTATTAAACGAACTAACTCATAATAGCTAAAACCACAATAAAAAATGTGGAGGGATGCAACGACGTGGTTGTTTAATCATAACATTTTGTTTTTTGGTAAACTATTGAGTATTCAATTAAGTAAATCAATTTATAAAAGATATTAAATAAAATATCAATAAAGGTAAAGTTACACACGCTACAAAGAATATTTACTTACTTAAAACATCACCTTTGTAACATGATGTCGGAGAGAACTCATGCACACTATCTTTTTTTTCTCGCTTAACCTGTCGCAGTCTACTCAAATTTCATGCTTATGCTACCAACAATACGTTTTGTTGACATTAAATTAAAAACGTTTAATCATTATGATCATGTACAATTTATCAAACAAGGACTGATGGGATATCAATCCTAACACATACAAAACAAAATCACAATCAGACAATGCGTGACAGCAAAAATAATTAACGCTATTTCAACCTATGCATCAACTAGACAGTGGCGTGCTCAAAGATTATGATCAGGGTGTGTAAAGTGAATAGATATGAATTGCTAAAACAATAATATGAATACCATCTTTCAAAAAATGGTACTGTTGTTAACTGTAGATCGAAAATCGTTTTAAAGATATAGTGCAAATAAAGAAAGATCTTATACGATCATTGAGCGTCGTTGGCTCAATGGTGTGTACTGTCGTCCTCCTACCGGGAGGGCTGAGGTTTAAATCCCGCGCGTACCAATGTGTTTTCAAAAATATATGTACGTTATCGATGCTCTTACGGTGAAGGAAGCATCGTGAGGAAACCTGCGCACTCCTGCGAAGGAATGAAAAGTTGTGCGTGAAGTCGCTAATCTGCACTGGGCACACGTGGACAGCCTGTACACCCGCGTACGGGTAGGCTCGTGCTCCTCGGTGGGGACGTTTAATGAGCTGATGATGATGATACGGTGGCGATATTCGGGTTTGTCGGGACACAGCTATTGGAAGTTCTAGTATTATCCTATCGTATAATATCAAACTATAACATATTACATAACAATTTATTACTCTGATCTTAAAACATGCACTAATACACCTAATTCAAGGCTTAATTCACGTTAATCCTATCAAGTCGCTAAACGTTTCTAAGTGACATTGAATGTTGCTTGCTTCCGGTCGTATCGCCGATTATGCCGGCTGCAATTGATTAGAATGTGATAACTCGCCAGCCATTCTGCTGGGTTAGGTACACGTAATTCGATTGATAACTCTTGATTAATCGTTACATTAATGTATTGCTGATATGAAACCTATCAATCAATGCCGACATTTCTTTGCATACACGCCAGGGTAACGCTGCCAGTATTTTCGGAAACTTGCCTTTAGGGACTTTATTAATTATTTTTTTAGTATTAATAATTTATTTTTAAGTGTTGAGGGTGTAATATATTTTGGTTATCTTCTTTATTATTTTTTTATTTTTTCAATCATTTATAGGCAGACATTTGACCGCCATCTCACCTGATGGTAAGTGATGATGTGGCCTAGGATGGATCATGCCTGCCTAGAAACAGCCATATTAAGTATTTTAATATTTTAATGTAATTTGTTGGTATCAGTAAAGTTGTTTCCCTAGTCTTGTAAAATAAAATGTATAGATAAATATGAAATAGCAGTTTAGTCATAAAGCCTGATGAACCAACGTCTCGTTGAACAAATCGAAAATAACTTGAGACAGGTGAGAACCAGGCTATGGTTCTGGACAGCGTGACGACAATGTCTGGTGCAAAATGGGGTAATTAAAAAGGAAGATGAGGTTGTTACTCTTCGTGCCTAGTAACAGTTAGCCGCCATATTGCGCCAGATCCGGGTCTTTCCTTTCGCAACTCTTTATTGAAATTCAAAACACTTCTGGATGACCTACAACTACGCTTGTAAGGTGCAGTTCCCATTTCAGAACTCGTTTGCTCCAGCGAGAGAGGCCAATGAATAATATTCGATATTTATTAATAATAACAAATAAGTTGCGAAAGCGTCGCTGGTGGAAGCTGGATGAGAAAGCGGAGGACCGGATGTCTGGCGCAAAATGGGGGAACCTATGTCAGCAGTGGACTGCAATGGTTGAAGAGAGACAAACCAAATAAGAGAAGTTAATATGATTGTTTGTCTATAGCAAACCTGTAAATATCTTGTATTATTTATTCGCTGATAACTTTAATGGCCAATATATAAGATGTCGGAAGGTCGGTTATTAGTGTCATAGCTAAGAATTTATCTATATCTAGGAGCATTGATTAACGCGTGAAACACACGCGAGACGTACTTCCGAGCATTCCCAGGAGAAATTCGTACTAACAAAATCACATTAATAATACTACCACAAGACGATAAGATAAAAGAAAAAGAGGTCTTCCTCTACTTGAACAATTAAATACTAAGACTATGTGCAATTACCTGAATATTTTATATTGTTGTTTTTTCCACTTTGGATGTGTCTCTTGCGAAAGCTATTCAATTTATGAAAACAAAATATTAGAAATCCAATATCATTTTTCAATACTACATTGATAACCATCCATGTGGTTCGATGAAAAAAAACTTTTTTAGTTTCAGTTCAATGTATGAAACCGAAAACTATATATTTTTAATTCTTGTCAAAACTTTATAGCGGTTCACATAATACATATACATTCAAAGTTGAACATTTGCTAATAATGTCGAAGAAAAAAAGTGTGTAAATACGGACGGACAGACAGACATGACGTATCGATTCGTCATGTCTTTCTGTATGTCCGTTCGTATATCAGGGTTCCGTTTTTTGCCATTTGGTTACGGACCCTATAAAGTACTAACCCAGGAACGTCAAAGCCATGCCTGTGGTCAACCATCATTACATCGATGACTGCTCCCATAACCAGCACATAAAAGCTCTTTACCCAACACGGTTGTTTACCGATGGCGCGTAATGGCCAGTTGCCGTTAAACCAATATAATCAGCGCACTTAATCATTGGCTTTCGATTCCGATCGTTCTAGTGCCAATGACTTAATTCAACTCACCAGAAGGGCTTTGAGGTTATTAAAGGCTATATCATTAAAGTGATTGTGGAAATCTGTAATCGATGCGAAATACAGACGAGATGGAGTTTATTGTACCCGTTTAACGTAATATAGGCTCTAAAGTTAATGCTTAAAATACGATAGTGTAAAGTAACTAGCCCCATAAAAAGGCGTATTGCGGACCAGTTGGAATAAATTGTAGGCATTTGAAGAAATATAGAATATCAATGATCATTTATGTTGATTTTCCATGCTAAACAGGGGTAAGTGAAAAAAGAAAGATCCTTATCATCATCATTTTCAGCCTTAAACGTCTACTGCGACACGAAGGTCCTCTAATGATTTTTTTACGCGTACCGATCCGAGTTGACATCCATCTGCTACCCGCCACCTTAACCAGGTCATCAGTCCATCTGGTTTGGGTTGGACTAAGCTTCGTTTTTCTGTTACGCGGATGCCACTCGAGAATATTCCGCCCCATCGGCCATCGGTTCTACGCACCTGTGCCCTGCACCATGCCAGTTTTAACTTGGTTATACTCGAATATAACAAATAAAGTTTACAAAAGATAAATATGAAAACACGGCGTGCTGGTGGCTTACAAAGTATAGGCTACAATATTAGGATAGCAGCGGCACCATTGAGCGTCGGTGGCTCAATGGTGTGGACTGTCGCCTTCCTACCAGGAGGGCCGAGGTTCAAATCCCGCCACGTACCAATGTGTTTTCGAATTTTTCGAAAATATATGTACGTTATCCGACGCTCTTACGGTGAAGGAAAACATCGTGAGGAAACCTTCATGCACGCCTGCGAAGAAATTCAAAGGTTGTGCGTGAAGTCGTCCAATCCGCACTGGGCCCGCGTGGACGACTAAGGCCTAATCACCCTATACGGGTAGGCTCGTGCCCCTCGGTGGGGACGTTTAATGAGCTGATGATGATGATGATGAGCCGGCACCAACGGTTACAATACTATCGTCCCCTCAAATGTTACAAAAACATTGTTTTAAAATAACAACACTTTTTGTATCGTACCATGTCGTTTAATGGCAAAGCACCACGAAACTTACAAAATTCGAACCTTACAAAATAGAAAATTCCAAGAGCTGAGAATTTTCTCATATCCCACCAAATTGGTCCGTTACGAAATCTAATTGAGCGCATAATCGAATTGTCGATTGCTATCAAAAGTATTACAGGGCGATCTTGTGAAACGCTCCTAAGTAATCTTATTATCGCGCTCGTACCGGCACTATCATAGCAAGGTGCCAATAGCCAATTTGTAACGCTAATATGTTCTAGAAGAGTCTAGAACATTGGTGTGTTGTTAAGTGATCTCATCATTATAACTGTACAGTTTATTGATGGACCTATTAGGTTTGTCAACGCCCGTCATTGAGTAGCTTTGGCAGGATCTATTGGATCAATTTTGACAGTTCTTTTACTGGCAGACTCATTAATATAGTAAGCGTAGCGCGCTCATTCTAAATCTATGAGCAGACTTCTTATATAATAACGAGTAACTAAAGCTAGGTACTTTTATATCCACAAAGACAAACACGAAGACACCTTTTTTGTGTCTTATTGTAACGGTTAATATACAGTGATTCAGAAAAAAAATGATGTACGTATCAAATTTAATTTAAAGAATATTCATTTCTTTACCAGTATACTATTAGGTTTTGTCCGCGGAAGCAAAGTGGTGGACAAAAGCTATTTATGCATTAAAATTTCATGCATCTCGGTAAGATATGTTCTCAACGCGTACGTATCAGCCCAATTTCGCTGCACAAATTACCCACTAAGTAGTTGTCCGTCCACTCGCTAGCTGAAATAGCTTGTTATCGGAGTGTTGGCACCACTGCGAGATCGTTGGAAAACACGAGGTATACTAAGGGAATAAACACAAATAATTTATGACAAATATACAAATGAATTTATACAAAATATATTGGTATACGAAAAGGCGCAGTAGCACTATCGTAAGATCGTGTCCATATAAATAAATACATATCCACTGACATTCACACAGCGCAATCTAGCCCCAAGTTAAGCGTGAAGCCTGTATTATGGGTACTAAACAACGGATAAACATACTAATATTTACATTTTTTTGTAAATACATACATATTTTACATAGAAAAACACCCAGACCATTACAAACAGACATGTTAATGCACACAAATGTGTGTAGTGCCCAGGGATCGAACCCGGAACCCTTGGTATTGCAGCCGACCTTTCAACCGCAACACCAAAGGGGACGTCATTTGGTGTTGCGGGATAATGCTTAGTTTGGGGCTAGAGGGCGCTGTGTGAATGTCAGTAGATATTTAATCATTTATTGACCATCTGAACGTCTGTAGACATGACCGTGTATAAAGGTCCTAAATCGCCGCGATAAAGTGACACCTACAAGGTTAGCAATTTGACCAGGTACGCGCTAGACCAAGCAAACCAAACACGGCTTACGAGTTAAATCATGAGAGCATTTACGTGGTACGAGAAAGGTTGTAAAAGAGAATATTTATGTACGCGTATTAGTATAGGTGCTTGTGTAACTTGCATTTATGGATAGACATTACCACCTATAAAGTATGATTAGACGTTCAACACGTGGGACGGGCATAAAACCGATGAGAGCGTTTAGTTCAATACAGATACGTATTCTAAGGCCTCTGCCATAATTATCTGGAAGAGATTGCCACTCGGCATGAAGTTCGCCGTTGTTCATATTTATATTGTGCAATAAAGATTTAAATAAACTTTAAATATTATAATGTTGTATCTCAGTTACGTAAATTTATTGTTCTATAATGCATGCGATATTTTTTTAAATTTCATACGAAGGCTTTACCAGATCTTAATCGCCTGCATTATCGACCTATAAAAAGTGAGAGGAAAAGCATATCATACCACTGGAGCACTTTTTCAATCAATAGCTAAATTACGACGACCCATTTGGAGTTATGGTCGAGACGTCGAGTACTACACCAAGGGTTCCGGGTTTTCGATCAATTTCCGAGCAGTACAAACATTTGTGTGCATGAACATGTCTGTTTGTAATGGTCTGGGTGTTTTAAAAAATATGTATAAAAGTATGATTATCAGTTGTTTAGTACACTAACTACAAGCCTCTCGCATAATATGGGGCTAGATGGCGCTGTGTGAGCGTCAGTGGATATTTATTTATTTATATTAACTTACAAAAAAGGGTATGTTTACCAGTTGTTTGGTAATTGGTACCAATATTACAGGCTAAGTGCTTAGTTTGGGACTGGGTGGCGCTGTGTCAAATGTCAGCGAATATTTATTTATTGTATTCCAACATATATAAACGGTTATAATCACACATTATTACGCCAGACGCTTCTTGCGTGACAGTAGAATGTGTGAACGTGCATCTTTAGCAAACAAATTACTACGTCTCATACAATTTCATACAACATATTATTGTAGTCGAGGTATGAGTAACATTGTGCTGGTACCGAAGTTTTTCTATTCCTTTCACGTCATTTGCACTTTCTATGCACGTCGCGTCCAGTGAACGAGTAATTACTGATAATGACGACCAGTACGCAAATAACAGTTTAGCGAGAAGTTTCTCATATGGTGATGAGTCTGATGAGTTGTGAAACGATTTAATTGGAGGACGCTGAGGTGTAAGTATTGATGTCGTTTGTCTATTGTGCAATAAAAAAAAATTCACTGCTGTCAGTGAAAATGAAATGAAAAGAGGCTAAGCCGGTTGAAGACTTGTCGCGAAAAGACAATAGATAAATCTATTGTTGGTGCGGACTAAAACTATCAAAAAAATAAATAGGTACGAATGTGTACCTTGACATCTAACGTCTGAGTGTATTGTCAATAAGTGAACATATTATTTTTGGTATTTAAATAAAATTTTACGAATTTTTGTTTTTTATCATACGATATAGTAATTGTTCAATGGAAAATTGATTATTTCATAATAATTATCAACCATTTCGTGCCATTTAAACCTACTTCATAAACAAAAGTTTTCTACCACAATGACTCAACTTTACAACTTATCGATTGACTAATAGTCATTTTTGTGTCACTTTGCTTTTATTTATATACTTTATAAGCTAACATTGTGATGTTTATAACCAAGTAAGTGAAAATACTTAAATCAACGAGCTGCCTCATTTCGGCACTTGTTGATAATGAAAACTGTCATAAACTTAAGTAAACAATACAAATACCGATTTACCTTTCGTCAAACACGTTTATAACGACGGTATGGTGTGACCGACCGCCATTACCTTGACAATGCGATGAATGTTTGATGTCCTTAATCGTTAAGAAATTTGATTTCAGGTTTCACTTTTTGATGGACAACGTGATTTGAGGTTTAACACGGCAGCTATGGCACGATTACGCTATTAAAATAACATTGGTGTTAGTGCATTGACAAATCATATTCGACAACTGTTACTTTTCACAGAGAGCGTATTTTGTTTGGATTGGAAATTACTACGCCGGACTTTTTATTTCATAAAGTGAACAGGACAGTCAGATCGCTCAACTGGTGGTAGGTAAGTGATATGCCTGACCCATCTATCACGGTCAGGCAGTGTTGGTGGAAATTAATAACAGTACGTGTACATTCATATATTAAAAATACCTATTCACAGCTTTGAAATAAAATGTTAGTAAATTCGAAGATACATATATTGTAAAATACCCATCCGTCAAACAAAAACCATTGGATGAGTCATGTCGGGTCCAAACTCCTTGAGGATAAGGATCGTAAACTAATGAGTACATAAGAAAGTTTAAATTGCTACTGCGAACTGGGTCAAGGGATACGTCAGTCGAATGCTTAATTCGCTAGTCCAGACGTGGTTTCTTTTAGTCGCTGTCAATCATCGTGATTTATGAACATTGTGACCACTTTCTAAAACGCCATAGTAAATGACTAATCGAAGGACGAGTTTGTTCTGCGAATTTAATTGTTACGTCGCACACAAATTGTTGTTCTACTTTAATAATGACAATTAATCATGACGTTTCAATGAACTTGTGCCACAACGCATGTTAATACAAAGAAACAATGCAAAATACAAAATACTTCTTCAAAAAGATCCTTTCGGAATATAAATATAAGATGTGCAGTATGTAAGATCAGCATATCGTCCCATGTTAAACTTCTATTCTAGAGTTCCGGGAATTGTAGCTAGCGAAAATTCTTATGTCAGACCAAACGTCTGTTGTCACCGTTGACGGGCACTGGTTAGTGGTAGTGAAAAATAATTATTATCTATCTAGTCATTGGTTTCCTACGATACTATTTCTGTCAGATGTGACATACTGGACAGGTGTATAATTTTTTTCGAACTGACTACTGCTGTTGGCCACAGATGGCCTTTACAGCTACACCGGGCAAACAAGGTGTATCAATTAACATCAGACAAGTGTACTGGTTTGCTTGATGCATTAAACCAACGTTTCGTAAAGAAGGTTTATTTGAGTTATTCATAAGGAAGATCGGGTGAAATTCAAATGGATTTATTAGCGGCATTTTGAGCGTCCTTGAGCAGCAACCCTTACTCTAGAATTTATGTCTAGACACGCAAATTATTGCCCGCCATTAATTACCAAGATGGCGGTGGGCGCCAACTTCACGGAATGATGGATTCTTATTTATGGACCAGAACGTTATTGAGACGTCGCTTCTTTTAATTAAAAATATTATATATGTTGTGGTTTATATAGGTTAGGTTAGTCAGTATTTAAAGTTAATAAACAAATTCGGAGTTTGCCTTATTAATTCAAAGTTAAGGTTGAAGTGCGGTGGTATTTCGTAAAAGGAATCACGTATAAAAGCCGGTTGTTTTTGTGCGTTTTGTTACTTGTAGGTATTCCAGTAGGAAATGTCCGACTTGTGTATATTTCTCGCGAAAAGCGATACCTGGTTCAGAATGTGAAATAGAAAGAATCCAAAAAATGAAATACCTTTATCCAACAGTGAATTGTGGTAGAAATTGTGTTTTTTTTGTGACTTTCATTTACATGGAACCCAGTAGGCGTAGTGGTGACGTCTCAAGTACGCGTTCATCGACGGAGACGTGCATAAATGCGTCCATTTCCCGGCCATGAGTCAGCCGGCTGCACCGAGCCACCTCGCAAATAGAACACGTTGACACACATAAATAATATCGGCGGTGTCATAAATATGCGACCGGGAATCCGTAGGTATTACAAGGCAAATATGCGTTAAGGAAAAATATATATTAAATATGATCAACTGACCAAAAAGTGTTGCTTATTGCCCGGTGAAACTGTAAAGGCCGTATATAGTTGCTATTACGAAGAATTTGTTGAAGTAAGGGTCGTAGAGTTAGGCCATGTAGATTCACAAGCTTATCTCTACATGAGATCTGATATCTTTTTTACAGCGCAAACTTTATGTGGTCGTCTTGGCAACATTTTACATGAAGTGTTGGTGGTGGGATGTCAGTCTTTTTGTAAGTTGCTAAGCAGGCTGCTAGGCATTTTCTTCGCTATTCGGAAATATGTATTTGTATTCGACAAATCAAGGTGAGAGCATTTTTAATTCCTCGGCCAAAATTGTTTCGGCACAAAATCTGTCAAACTACTAGTGACATATCGTTCCGGTTACATTGGAGTATCAGAATTAGGGCCAGTCGTTAACTCAAGTAAAATGTACGCAAGTATTTCAAATTTAGAACCAACGGTCACGTCAGAAGCAACGCAGCGGTGCGATGCTTTCGTGCGTAGACGGCACTTCGATCATATTGCCATCGTAAACTTGCAGAATACGCGCGAATGCGTAACCATAACAACGGATCCTTGGTGCTGCGTGGCGGCGTGCGTAACACGCGTTTTGAAATTTAGATGATGGCATAACAACTTTCGTTTCCTTTGCCCGAGTTTATGGAACAACAATAAAAATAATAACCATCGCCATATTTGTTTTCTTTATGCTGCGATTGCTCGGTACCTCATAGATAAATAATACACTTGCGGCACCGCGTTGTATTTTGATTTACCGCTCTTTTCCTTCTTGTTATCATACTTAAGAAACGTGGATTATACCTGAAACAAAAGAAAGAAAGGTTAGTATAAGACATATATCTATTGCCATCGCAAAGTTTTAAATTCTAACAATAATTTATTTGTGAGAAGATCAAATTTATAACCGAAAGGCTAAATTTTGATGTTTTTTATGCTATCAAAAAATTATATAACCCATTTAAAGCGATATCATGCAGCCTACATCCGTAATTCAGTATAATAAGGCTCCAAAACTAATTACTCAAGGCATGTTGTCGCGTATGTCCAAACACGGGAGTGGCCAGAGGGCAGTCTCGTTGCCCTCCTGTAAATAGTTAATTGTAGAGATTGTAGTTACGCTAATAGGAGCGGCATATATCACGATATTAACTCTGTACTAAATTGGGAACAACCATTTTCAAATTCTAGAACGGTTATATATTTTGAACGTTACTATAGTGGTTAGGGTATATATATATATATATATAGTGGTTAGGCTATAGGGTAGTGCTAAATTAAATAAAAATTATAATATTATTATTATTAAAAATGAATGGAAAATTACATAATAATAGTCAAAAATACAAGCTCTACTTAAATTGGTACGATATGGCGCTGTGTATCAGAAGATATTTCTAGTAACTATTTATCATTAATCCTCTTATTGTTTTGTATTATCACATTATAAAAGACGCTCCAAAAACCTAATTTACTTTAACTAACTACTGCCAAAAACAAACTAAAATGTATTTTAATAACGTAAAATGCGTAATCACACTGGCAACATTTTTCGCAACGTTATTACACATTGTAGCTAATTGAAAGTATCCATACATTTTAAATTATACCCTGATAAAGGAGATAGCATCTGAACTGTTAACTTTAAGTCTGATACTAAAATGTGTGCAGATACTTAAATGCCTTTAAAAACGTGTAGCACCCATTGGACTAAGTGAGTTCCCGTGTTGGCTGCGGATCTTAACGACTGTAACTGACGATCTTTACTTTCAGAATTACCCTATGCCTAAGACGCTAATCGGTCGATTATAGACTGTTAAATTGATAAAATCATTCAACAATGTAATAAAACGCAACAATATATTACGACGCGGTATATTACATTACGTCCTCATAAAAAAACAATATCAGCTACGGCACATATTTATTTACGCTATACATACACACATATTAGACACAGCCAAGGATTTACCAGAATATGGTAAACCTTTAAAGAGTGTACGCCCTTTTTTTGGAGAACGTTAGGTCGTATCGCTCCGGAAATGTATCTATCCAGTGGTAGTTCATTCCACAGTTTTGTCGTGCGTGGCAAAAAATGACGTCACAATCGAACTGAGGAAGACCTCGAATCATCCAGGTGGTGAGGATGAAATTAGGAGTTCCTCCCATCTCGGTGTTGGAACTCAGCCGTAGGAGCAAGCCCGAACAAATCATATGGTAATCGTTAATACCTCTATACGGATGGGGGTTTACGACACCGATAGCCTGTCTTAATTTTGTGGTCGATTAAATGTATTTTCTTTCTTTCTTCCATATTTTGTGAAATGTATGTAGTTAGACTTTGTGGGCTGCTGGTGATGACTCAGTAATGAGCTCTACACCTAGTATTATTTGAATGCAAATCCAATGCAAGCACCTCGACCCGTCCGTACATAAAGTATGCAGGTAAAAGATGTTATGTAAGTCAATTTGTATATAAATAGTTAGGACATAATTAGTGGTAATAATTTCGTATTGAGGTCAGCAGACGACGCCTAGACGTGGACGGTGTCAGACGTACGCGCTGTCACGGACAAACGTGGGCGGCCTTTGATATATATACATAATTAACTTTTCAACATTTCAGTATGCGATTTTATAATAAACGACTTCTTTGAAGCCCACTCCTTACATCTTTTGTTTATTAAACTTATGTTGAAACATCGTTTGGAACATTGTAACATCTTTATTATATAGAAAAAAAAAACAACATCCAGGGGTTCTCACAAAAAACAGATATAGTATAAAAATATTTTTCAATACGCAGACTCATTCTTTTATAACATATGCATCCCAAAACCGAACTACAGCTATAGCGCTATCCGACGCTACTTAAAGTCACACACAGAGCATGCAGATCACACCAAAGTAGTAGTACTAGTAGTATTTTTTTATTGAAATTAGTACCACATAGTAATACTTTATATAAAATACCATCTTCGATCATCATGGAACTAGTCTCAAAATTAAGTGAGATTTTGATAACTACAACATTAAGCCCGCCTCCTTTCAATTGCTGCTTTAAAACGAACTTTGTAGATGACTTATTTTAGATTCATTAAAATCTATTTAAACGTGGACTCGGTCAACAATAAACCTTCCTATACATAGCACACCGGTGTTTATTCTCGTTCAGAGCACTCGCTTTGTATACATCGGTCTACATGTGCCAATCTTGTACGTACTGATCATAAATATCCATGAGATGCGCACGATTCACGGCTTTCATACAGCAACCGTGCTATTATGCCGGTATTTGACGGCCCTAATATTGTATTGCGACATACGTTGCGCAGGCGCAGACCGGCCTGTGGTGTTAGTGACAATTGATAGCGTTCGATGAGATGTCGTAAATACGAAAGAGTAATAGGAAAATATATATCTTTTCAAAAGCCAACTCGTATATGTAAGTACTTACTCTATGGTTGCATTCAATACTGTTTGTATATTTAAGGGTCATAAATAGTTCGCAACTAACATAGAGGTGTCAATTTATATGTATATCTTAGAACCTTCACTGCCTTTTAATTGATGCGATGTTTCAAGCTTGTTGGTCTGTATACGTTTTATTTAATGTCATTTGTTAATATATCCCATAATGTACGTATATTTTAAAAATAAAAACTCCTACATACATTTCAACATCTGCTCAACTAAGCCCTCGTGTAACTAAAATATCAAGTCTAACAATATTTAATGTATATCCTTTTGGCCAATTATCAATAGGAACATACACCATAATGAGGTGAAATTAACTTGGATTCCAAAAGACGTATGCTGGGATTCAGAACAACCACTAAACAGAATAAACAAAACATAAAAATCTTATAACTTAGACCACGCACCAACTGGATCAACAGAAGCTGCTAAGTGGATAATGTCAATTGCCAGGAGGCATTCCGCATTCCCGCCATGAATGGACCATTTGACATTAATGTGGAGACATTAATTCATTAGGCTTGCACTCGTCACGTGTGAACTGTTGAGGACAAACATTAGATGATTTAGTGTGAGGAAGACACTTGTTACAAATGTCACCGTCCTTTATAAAAGGTTCTAATTTTTTTAAATACCTTTGTATTTGGGGGCTTGTAGTAAATGCAAAGGATGGAGATGTGTCTCTCTTTTACAAAAGCTCTACCTTATCACTTTTTTAACTTCTCATAATTAGGAGAGAGTAGAGAGGGAGAGATTAGTTTTCTAATATTTTATTTTAATACTTAGAAACTATCGTAATAAAATCCGTTACGGTTTATTAACAAAACAGTAGGTAACACATTATTTAAAAAAACAAGTATAAATATACCTACAGACGTCTTCCCCCGGTAGAGTTAGTGATTATAGCGCGAAAGGAAACCAAAGAAAAGGAGCTCACATTACGTATGTTACATATAAAGAATGCGGGCCGACGATAAATTCTTCCCCGACACATTGCGCAAACACTGCGATCGGGAGAAAGTGACGTGTGCGCATTATCCCATGGACAAAGCGACACCTGTGTTCCTATTCCATGAGAAACATTACAAAACCAACCTTGTTATTACAGCAATAATAACCATTATTGTCAGTTGATCTGTCGAGGACGTCATTGTTTAGCGGTCGTAATTTTAAGCTTAGAAAGCAAAACTCCAAGTCCGCCCTGCGGATTGGACGTAAATAACTTGGTGTAGACATTATCCGTCTTTACTCTAGATACTGATAGTTTACACTCATATTCTAAGCTGACCGAAATAAAGCTGGAATTACATTCGAGAATAATAGCGCTCGGTTAGTTTACGAACGCTTGAAGGCTTAACAGATTAATTTGGATTATATTTGATTTACAACCTGGTATATAATTCCTATGTAAGTACGCATCAATGTTGAAACCACTTTTCTAATACTTTAAGGCTAAAGTAGCAGTATTTTTTAACTTCATTTAAAATTATGCAATAATGCATTACGCCCACTTCTGAGAGTTGAGAGTGGATAACTCCGATCAGCAGTGGAAAAAATGTTTCCAGCTTCTGCCCAAGGGTTTAGCCACACTGAGGCCCTTGCCCGACCCTGGCTCTAACATATTAACCAAAAAAAATACCGGTATGATAGGGTAGGATAGGTTCACTGTTGCCCCACCCTGAGACCAAGACTGGCTACGCTCATGCTTCCATAAACAAATACCGCAGTATATAAACTACGGATCTTGATCAGTAAACACAAAACTAACCAATCATCAATACTCTAAATATCGCTTCCACTTGAATGAGATTATAATTTTGGATTAAAATGTAAACAATGTTTTAAACCATAACAATACTGTTTAGTAAACAACATTCTAATATTGGCAAGTATGTAATTAATAATATTTAGAAATAACGTTGAAATAGCAACAACTGATAATTTCTTCCTACAGATTTTTCAGGTTGAAATTAAACGCACCTTTACAAGTATGTATATCCGTTGTTTAGTGAACATAGTCCATGCTTAACATAAGGTGAGACGGTGCTTATAATGTTTGTAGATATTTATTTATTTCGGTGGCTCATTGGTATGGACTGTTGGCTTCCGATCTGGACGGTGCAGGTTCAAATGCCGCCACGTACCAAATTATTTTCAAAATTAAATGCACCTAAGTTTATCTAACGCTCTTACGGTGAAAGAAAATATCTTGAAACCTGAGTACACCTACATAGAAATTCAAAGGTTGTGCGTGAGGTCGGCCAATTCGCACCGGGCCCGCGTGGACGTCCAAGGCCTATACGTACACCATATGTGGGAAGGCTTGTACCTCGCGGTAGCGACGTATAATGGCTTATGATTATTTTATAAGGAGACTGGACGAGTAAATTGGGGACCCGAATATCAATTCTAAAATGTATTTCTGGGACCTCTGGTCTTGCAAATGTTCATGGGCGGCGGTGTCACTTACCAACAGGTGAAACGTGTGCTCGTTTGCCTCCTATTTATTAAGTCACCTGTTATCTGTTGTCACTTGTTAGAGGAGAATCCTATTCATACCTTAATAACATCTTAATTCATACCTATCTCGATGCATATTCAACAACATTAAAATGTTAATATAAATTTAAGACTATAATGAATTTTGAATGCCTATGTAATCTACCACTAGCTTACACTGTTGCATTTTCGAACATAAAAAACCGTTTTAAATGTTGTGCCAAGTGAAGAAATTATTATACTTGTCAGAAGATAGACAAGGCTATTGTCTCCATTTGATACCATTCATACGTTTAAGTGACAATTCAATTCACACATTCGCTCCGACACCAAAACAATAGAGGTCCATACATACACAATAAGATTCGATTTCTTAACACTGGTCCTATGTGATATCAACGTGATGGCTTGATATCATGCCGTGATCATGACGGGGGTCAACGACCTGGCCGTGCGTACAAAACAATTGCTAGTGACAGACCTATTCGTCACTTTTTTATCTAGTGACCAGCATTGTGAAGTTTTATAAGACAAGTCAAGTTTGATTAATGACATGATGCGTGAGAGTGGCTAGGTATTATCTCTGTGTCGTTTCTATGAGGTAATAATTCCCTAATATCTTTTCCTTAATATTTTAAAACTAAATAATCTTCGATAAGTTGTTTTATCTAGTGTGTCTTGTCTGTCAACATTATTCAAAATGATATTTCAAATCAAGTTATCTTTGCCTAGTTTCCCAGTCTGTCCAGGCAGAAATAAAAGACAAGATGAATGGGTCATCTTGGGATTGCAAAAAAGAGAAAATACTAAGCGTTGACCCAGAAATAGCTTTTCAAAATGCACTATTTATTTTCCCTCAGCCACACGAGTGTACGGCACAAGACAGCAAAAAGTTGTCTAAAGCGTTCTAAAGCGTCGCAAAACTTGAAAAGCAACTAAAATAACGTTATAAAACTGAAAACAGTGTACAGTAAGACGGATGACACGGATTAAACATGAAATTGCTTGGCCATGCTTGCGTTTTAACTCAAGATTCACCCTTATAATAGCATCTGTTTAAAAACAGAACACTAGACATATATGAATTCCTGTCAAAGTTCCTAAACTAAAGAACATTCTTTAAAACAATATTTTATATTGGCATACTATGAATTAAAATGAAGTTATTCAGGGGTTTTTTTATTGAATTTATATTTTTTTGCGAATCCCGGTAGATAACGGTTTATATTTTAAAATTAGAATCCATTGACCTTGAAACTGCCATGCAAAAATAGTATGTTTGCCCACTACACTTACGTTTCGGTATCATTTGCACAGTAATTAAAGCATAGTGGGTGTGGCTATCAGAAAACTGAAGGTTAGGAACGTTTCCCGTATTTTTTAACATATAGCTGCTATAATGGAGTCAAAGTATGTTTTGCAGGCGATAACAAACATACATTAGCCGCTGTTTTTTCAACTAAAATTTAAGCATATGATGTTCAATGTGTGTTTACATACACCAGTATTAGTCTGGCACGATCGGTGCCTTCTATCATCGTCAATAGTCAAACAAGGTATGAGTTTGGGAAATAAGAAGAAAAATCTCGCTACATAGAATAATTGTGAAGTTGTAGAAGTATTGTAGTAAATTTCATTGCTGCATCGATTTCTACATCCTGTGAATATTTCAAGTATTTTAATAGAAGACATCGATAATAATTTTTTTACTAAAATGTATAACTTGAGACATCTATTGACTGTAATTATCAAAGTATATTTTAAGATCTTATTGGCAATATTATTAATAAATTTGATTTATCATACTTTGATGTAACAGTTACACTTGAAAAGAAACATCAGAAGTTTATATATAACCGTATTTATAGACCAAAAGTCAAAACATAAATTGACGACCCATTTGGTGTAGCGGTTGAGATGTCGTCTACTACACCAAGGGTTCTTAGTTCGATCTCCGGGCAGTAAAAACATTTGTATGCATCAACATGTCTGTTTATATTGGTTGGGTGTTTTCTATGTATAAAATGTATGTATTTATAAAGTATGTTTATCAGTTGTTGAGTACCCGTAATACAAGCTTCACGCTTAACTTGGGGCTTGTCAGTGAATATTAATTATTTTATAACCCATTGCATTAATAATCCAATAGATACTGCGCTATATACGAGGAAAACAACACCATACAATCAAAGAAATGTGAAGGCCAACACCAGACAGTCCGCAGACCATCTGGCGTCGCGAAAGCCCACAACTTAATTGAATATACAACAGCACAACTAAACGCGATGCCTTAAAATGGAGAAGAATGTCTAATGTCTTCATCGGTCCCGTATAAATAAGCCGCAACACCAGCCGTGTACTTATTAGGCGGGTTGCCTTTCAACTAATGTATTGGTAGATAAACTCAGATAGGATTTTGTCTATGGTCAGGCTGGATTGAGTATAAATAATAAATAAATATCCACTGACATTCACACAGCGCCATCTAGCCCCAAGTTAAGCGTGAAGCCTGTATTATGGGTACTAAACAACGGATAAACATAATTCTATTATTTTATTTTGTAAATACATACATATTATACTTAGAAAACACCCAGAGCATTACAAACAGACATGTTCATGCACACAAATGTTTGTACTGCTCGGGGATCGAACCCGGAACCCTTGATGTTGCAGTCGACACCAAATGGGACATACATATTAACTTATACTTACCAATGGCATGGTTTATATAGGAAATGAAATCTATATAGTAATGGATACACAAGTATATGGAAGTTACAAAAAAGTTAAGTTTTAATACCATATAAAATCCGCGGCAGCACATTACGAGTATGTTTAGATTTTGAGGCTTCAGTCGATTATTCTCTAATGAATCCGAGTGAAGCCGTGTGGCAGAAATAGTGGTATAATAAAAAACTATTGTAGATCATTAACAATATGTTCAGCAATGGGCATCACTGTGAGAACCTATATAACACACGTTTTAAGGAAGCGTCGTCTAAGAACTAGAACATTAAGTTTTGTCACTTACCGATAATTTACTAGCGTTAAATTTTAATATGAAATAAATTTCTACATTTCTCTCAGAAAAAAAATTAACGACGACTTTAAATTAATCGAAATCTCATCATCATTTAAATTGTTCACACCTGCTAGATTAGATACATGAATCACCCGCAAGACATTTCATCATTTCTGTTTAACAACTTTATTTCGTTTGGCCGCCGAAAACATTGGCGCGATCCCGAAAGCTTTAATTGACTGTAACATGATACAAATAACAGGTTTGAGTAAACTTGACACAGATTTAAGATTTGCATTACAGAGGATATATAGCTTAATGTGCTAAGGTAAGAACTGTTACTGATAAATGACAAAATTGTTGTTCATATAAGCCAAAGTACTACTACTTTACTAGGTGGTAGACTGGATACTGAGTCGTCTTGGTAGGTACCACAACAGTACCAGATATCGTCCCGTGAAATAAGAGTGCACTTTTGTGTTTCGGGATGAGGGTATTGTAGCTAGTTAAATAACTGGGTATAAGAGACCTAACATCTGTTGTCTGATGGGCGCAGTGCGGCCTTGGAGAATAATAACTGTTTATCAGTTGTTGGTCGCCCTTAATGCCGCTCTGTCATGGTCAGGCGTACCACTTACCATCAGGTGAGCGTCCAGGCCGTCCTGTACACAAAGTAACATACCTGAAATTATAACTAATTGCAAAAAAACATCATACCTTTCCTTCTAATAGGCAATAAAACCCAGTACGCTAAAAATCATTATCATTAATTTAAAAATTCTGACATCATCACCGCTATATTTAACAATTAATGATTAGCAAAATAATTTTTTGCCATCACGATTTATTCGTAAGGCGTATTATATCTGAAGTACCGTACATAATCCAGTTTAGTTTGATGGCTAAGACATGGTTTGCTGTTACCTCGGCTGTTACACATAGGCGGTCTATGAAAAAAATCAATGATTCATTTGTACTGTGGAGATCAGTGACCTTTTATGTTTGCCATTTGGTAGGCAAATTCTCTCACACTATTTTCGTAAAGGTTTTTTTCGCTTTGACATTGATCTCATTAGCATCATTAAGAATCGATTATCTTTATTTTAACAGTTGCTTTTAACACCACTTTCGACCATTTTAAGTAATTATAAAAGTACCTAACTAATTGGCGACGACCTATTTGGTGTTCCAGGTTCGATCCCAGACAGTACAAACATTTTGTTCATGAATATGTCTGTTTGATTACAAACAGACATGTCATGCACACAAATGTTACACCCAGACCATTAGGTCTTGGTGTTTTCTATGAATAATATAAATGTATATGTACTTATATACATTGTTTATCCGCTGTGTGTATGTCAGTAGATTTATAGGAAAGAAACAAAAATAACTGAAATATATAACACTCTATGTGGTTAAATTTCATCAAATCCGTCGACGTTTTATGGTGCATTCTAATATATAGTCCTTGCTATATATATTATGTTAAGTTGTATATATTAAGTTATGTCTTGTTGTTGGGCAGTTACCACAGGCGAGATGACGTTGGCATATACCAAAAAAGCGTTGGCTTGGCTGCATCCAGCGGCTTGCACTCCATACATGAAAATAAGCATTACATGACCTGTGCTTAATGAAAACTCTGAAAATCGCTATTATATTAAAATAACCTTCAAACGATAGCCAATGTTAATTAAAATACTGAATTAGACAAACACCTTTTTGCTATTTGTTGCATTCATAATCTCTGTGCCCGCCAGTGCCTATATCGCATTCACATTTGAAAAATATATTTAAATAAACATATCTTTAAATGTGGGCGATCACACTACAGCATTTTGTCTGTATTACGTCACATTAATTTAAAAATTACAGACGAATATAACTCTTGTTCTGTCGCAGATAAACATCTCTGAGCATTACTAACGTAGGGCATCAAAGATAATCGCTTTGTTTATTAATGAATGCGCCGTTATATGGAAAATTATGATCATTAAGTAAGATTTATGCAATTTTAAAGTGTTTTGGATAATTTAATGTTCAATACGAATATTAAATAATACGAGTTTCTTTATTTACGAGTTATTCAATCTTCTTTCTACATGAAATATCTGCGACGTTAATGGTTTAATAATAAAATATACCTACGGTGGTTTTTTTTATATGCCCAATGTATGTTATTATTAAACATGAATGACGTGCATTACCAATGATTGTTAACAAAAATACACTTTAATATTACTGACTGACACAATAGTAAGTCTTACTAACGTATTTGTCAAATAGCTGACATTTTTAAGTCAATAAATTAAGCAGAGAGCACTCTATAATGTATTTCGGAATATTTTTATACGAGTAAGACTTGCAGGCATAAGCATATTGACATTCATGCTTACATGTTGATCTATCATAAAGACAAACTCACTGCAGAGCGTGACACAAAACTGCAACTTCAGCGAAACACCGCCATCGGCGTGTTTTGACAAATCTATTTATAATATAAAGGATGGTTAACAATAATCCGACATATTTAAAAGCCCGTAGATCATGACTCCATAATCAAAATAAAAACAAGGCAGGAAATGACAAAAAATAAATTGGTATTTTTTTAAATAAACATTTGGATTCATCTTATTTCAAATGAGTGAAACGGACGCGCATTTCAGATTGCCTGTTAGCAATTCTAACTTTACTAGGTATATAAAATATTTTAATGAGTCTAAAGCATAAAGTTGAAAAACAATGAGAGAGACCTACGATTGCAACAGTGGACATTACCTCTGTGTAGGTATTAAGTAATACATTAGAAATGGAAACATAAATACTCAGTCCTAACATATCTAGCATTAACCGATCACCCTGTATATTTGCGTAATCATGACACAGAAAAACCAATCCAGATGTCGTCCGCTGATATTGTCAATTAGCAGAGGACATTGGCGGTCCAATTGTTACACGAC
Source organism: Leucinodes orbonalis (assembly GCA_019425675.1). NCBI lineage: Eukaryota > Metazoa > Arthropoda > Insecta > Lepidoptera > Crambidae > Leucinodes > Leucinodes orbonalis. The sequence goes on from PQWD01004368.1 coordinate 22,701, forward strand.
CCATTATGTAATAAAACGCAGTGTTCGCATCGTGATTGCTTTAGGGCAGATGGAAGCTGACGACATTATTACTAGTTGTTCTATTTGGACTGAATTATTTTGAGGTTAGGCGTCTTAATTGATAAATAATAATAAATAAATATCCAAAGACATTGACACAGCGCCATCTAGCCTGAAGTTAAGCGTGAAGCCTGTATTATGGGTACTAAACAACGGTTAAACAAATTTATATGTTTTTTTTTGTAAATACACACATAATATACATAAAAAACACCCAGACCATTACAAACAGACATGTTCATGCACACAAATGTATGTACTGCCCGGGGATCGAACCTGGAACCTTTGGTGTTGCAGCCGACGTCTCAACCGCTACACCAAAGGGCTCGTCAAAAAATAGAAGTCAGGAAGGTATTTAGGCAACTGGTTCAAATCCACATATGTGAAGTAAATTCCTAATTTTCCCAAACTTAGCTGATTGAATATTAGTATTAAAAATGATCACATCACTTTACAATAAACATATCAATACATCTTTTTTAATTTTCTACATGCAACTAACCATAAAAAATATTTCTTAATACTGCTGTTATTTGCTATCTCTGATTATCTTTGCATTTCTAACAAGACAACAAAATCTTCCAGATTCGATACAACTTTCTTCGGATCTGTTTCTTATAAAAAAGCTATCACATCAACTACAGATACCCGACCAGTGCGTCCACGTAAAAAAGTAATTCTCGCACTCTCGAAACTTTCATGAAGCCATCATGTCCAATTAACAACACAGAAGTACTAATAAAGCACTTCATACATTTCATATCTCGATCTTGTCGAGCGCAACTGCCTCACTATCAACGGCTGTCTGGTATTGCAACCGCTGTCGTCACGTGGAATCGTGATTTGTTCTATCACCACGAAGAATTACAATGCCATCTGCTGCTGTTCCGCGTCCAAAACACACCTTAATATGATCATTTTAAAGCTCAAATTCCGTGAGACGAAGGTGCAAACGTAAGTGTTAGTGTCCTACCAGTGTTGCCTATTATAGCTAATCCGGTGCTTGGGTACTGGCCAGTAGCACTCCTGATTGATGGATAGACTGACAGCCGCGACCAGGTGCTCTTAAATACGGGAAAGGTTTCTTAATAACGTATGAGCGGCTCTTGTAATATAGCTTTGTGTTATACAAGGCGAATTTAATTTACATAATTTGTGACAAGTTGTTCATAGGTGTTGGCTTATAAAAAAAACTTATATTTTTATATGCACGCCATTATATTATGTCAAATATACATTTCATCCAGGATCATTTCCTGGACGAAATGCATATTTGGCATAATAAAAACACAAACAAATTGGGTGATTGTCTTAATAACTGAGTTCTTAAGAGAAGCATTTATTATCGGTAGTGTAGTGAAATATACTATGCATTCTAGCTATAGCCAAGCTGTATTTGCTCAGACAAACAACGAGAATCGAATAAGTAAACGTTTTGTTCTAATGTTAACTTCGATCAATTATTAGCGAATAACTCAACACAATTAGCAATAAAGAATACATAAAAAAGCTTTATTCAAGACAATCAAAGCGCCGGAAGCGCTTAGGCTGCGCTGTGTTGTTTTATTTAAGATAATTAAAGCGAACATGCATACTAGATAGCAATATTGATTAACCAAGATAAAATCAAGGCTAGTTCGTGATTGACAGATAGTGCTCGTGCCTATATCTAATTAGATCAGTGTTACTGGCAAACTACAACTAAACAAAAATCTATAGATAGAGTTTACATAGAGGTGTATTGTATAACTTTAAACATCGCTTTGAGATGAGAACTGATTCGTTTTAGCACATTGACTTGTACAATTAAAGGAAATCGATGGCTAGAAAACAGGGTAATATGAATTATTTGAAGTTCACACACGGACGTCCTTATTCAGTGTCTGAAGTTGTGAAAGAAAGAAAGAAAAATATTTATTATTTGATATAATAAAAAGAAGGATTAATGACAAAAGGTAAAATGTACCCAAAATCGGCATATACGTACTCAGCATAATAAAAGGAGTCCGTAGACATCTCGACGCTGTTCTCCACTAATCTTTTTATTAAATCGGTGATATTATAATACATACATAAAATAAACACCTTCATTTAGTCATAAGTTAGTAAACACTGGTGTGTTCTACAAAACATTCTCCACTTACCACCAGGGCATTTTGCATCAATGTAAAGTAATAACATAATTATATCTCTACCTAGACTCTATCACTGTCAAACTCAGGCCAGTCGGTCCTGTTACACAGTTCCAGCCCCTTTTCACTGCCCACTTTGTGCAATTAATTAGCTCATTATGCGAGCAATTATACCTTACTCGTCTCACTGGTATATGCGAAACATTCGTGGAAAGTAGGTCGGATAGCTCTGTCGGTCAAAATCGATGGGGGTATAGGCCTTAGTCGTCCACGCGGGGCCAGTACGGATTAGACTTCACGCACAACCTTTGAATCTCTTCGCAGGCGTGCGCAGGTTTCCACACGATGTTTTCCTTCACCGTAAGAGCGTCGGATAACGTTCATATATTTTTACGTAGCGGGATTTGAACCTCAGTCCTCTCGGTAGGAGGGCGACAGTTGATATTAAGCCACCGAAGCTCAATTCCCACCGAAAAAGCACTTCTGAACGTCAAAAAGAATACAAAAAATATAATTTAAAAAGACATTCAAAATACCATAGCACATAAAAACTCTGACTGTTCTACCAGTCTCAGATTGTTCTACCCTAAAAG
>PQWD01004368.1:26267-73566 GCA_019425675.1 Leucinodes orbonalis
CAAGTTTTATGTAAATAAACTGTTAAACATGTAACCAAATAATTCGTTGGGTAAGTATTGCATATTTATTACGCAGCTAAAAGCGATGTTTTTATTCCATGGAATTTCGTAATCAGCTTAAAATTTAAAAACAAAATTATCGTCTCATGTTTTACCGTATATCGGAGAAATACCTACGTGTCGTAAAGCGCTTTTAAACCTCATTATTATTTGACACGCCCAATCTTGTAGGATAACCACTGCTGGTAAAAGCTGGCATAAGTTATCACATGAGTAAAACTATGTTTAGGTGACTTCACGTCGAGAATACCTCGGTTTAAATATCACTAAATAAAATAAAATGATTTTTTCCTTTTCTCGTAGCTTTATTTTTCCATTTGCGGAAGCCCATTCTTAAAATACGTATGAGTGCGTGGGCTGTTATGTTAATGTATTTTTTAAAAAGATTACTTACTAGGCAGTCTGCCCACATTCGCTACGAGCTCATACAACATATGGTTTAGGCTAGTAAAATTACCGGGTATAAGAGGTGTGTCGTCTCGGGTGACGGGCGCAGGGCAATGTTGACGAAAAAATAAAGACTACACACTGTTATTTATTTCCATCAACACTTCTTCTGTCATGATCAGGAGGGTAACCACAATCTCTTAAAACAGTATTGTTATAATGATACGTCAGCATTTTTGTACCAGAAAAGACGAAGTAGTTTTAAGAGATGGCGGTAACCCCCCAGGCGTACGAGTATCACTTGCCGTTCCGTTCACATAAATCATAAAAAAAACTGCTTATACCAATAATTCCAAAGATAAAAAAATAATTTTCAGGCTGAGAGCCATCAGCTCTCGCCAATTGCCCGATGGAGCTGTAAAGGCATCTGCGCTAAGTGATTTATATCTAGTGATTCCGCTGCCTATTTTAATCTTCAGCCCTGTTCAGCTGCAATGAACTATTCCCAAGCTCATTGAATCTTCCCGCTTTGGTTGAAGAAGTGCCATTAGACAGTGATCGTCCTATGATACTTCGAAGACGTTAAAAAGACTGAATTCTAATCAATTTGAACATATTAAGATTGAATTCGTCGGCCAACCGCACTGGGCCCGCGTGGACGACTAAAGCCTATACCTACACTCATTACGGGTAGGCTCATGCGCCTCGGTAGGAACGTGAAATGAGCTTTGTAATACCTACTTGAACTATCTACTAGCATGTAACACATTTTACAAGCTGTAGAGAGGAACAACCCAATAATCCTTCCATAATAATCGAATTAAACCTCGACAGGATGGCGATATTATATTACGTAAGACGCACGGGATCAGCCCTCATCTACATGGTCTGGATATTGCCAATAAAGATCGTATTACTCGTACTGAGAGTTTAAATTTATCTTATTATTACTTTACAATTATTTCGAACAAAAATGATTTAATTGCCTGTAATTTTCTACAATATATCAAAACTGAAAAATAAGCCCCCTCTGCACTCGAATTGCCCGTTGAAGCTGTTCCTAAATGCGAACTATTGCTATTCAAAACTTAGCTCTAAAAGTGGGCTAACTATTATAATATAGGATATTATTATATGGATATATTGTGATTATCTGCTCACAAAAAAGGTGACCTGGGCTTATATTAGAGGTGATAGAAATAGTTGTTCAACAAGTACTTTATTTAACGGTGCAAAAATATGAATAAAAAATTTCCACAAAATTTTAATGCCAGTCATAAATTATGAATGATTTATTTAAAAAAAACTAGCAATAGTTGATAGTGGTTGTGGTGTTACAAACAGCTCTCCCATTAAGCAAAAAAGTGGTATCAACTACAAAAAACGTTTACAAAATCCTCCCATCTCGATCAATCACTCGAATTACATCATGCCAACTGGTGGCGTAGTAACGTGCCATAGGTACCATCGTAGTAAAAACCATTGTGCCAAGTTCATTGACGTCCACAATGATTCATAGCTATCTACTATCACCGCTTTTTATCTCAAAGCCTATGGTGAAGCTCAGGAATACAGGTTTAATTGAGTTTGAATTCTGTTTGTGTCTGATAGACAATTTAATTTAAGCAATTCGTTAAAAATTGTATTTCTGTACATAAAATTCACTGAATATTTACTTTGCAAAATTTATTTTTTTAAAATGGCGTCTAATATTTAAATATCGAACAAACATAACAGTGATGTACGCCGCTGTGCATTTTTAAAAGCGGAAACAAAATGTGAACCGTAAAAAGCTAATCAATTTTAATGATGTTTTTCGGTATGCCCTTAGGTTTTTTGCGAAGACTTTTTGTAGTGTTTCAAGGTTGGTTTCGTGACAATAGACGCACGGGCATGCTCTTTAGCGAGCTTTGTTTTTTATCGATGCCAAATTAAAGAGAGAAAAATATTGTTCACAGTTGACAGTAAAAAGACGGGACATTAAAACCAAAGCTACAAAAGAAGCTAGAGGTAAAAATTGTGGTACTAAGAAGAGAAGATTTCGTATGACAAAAAAATTAAGTGTCTCTAGGCATACTTATAAGCTATCGTTATGTGATGGCAGAAGGCGATTATGTATTGGTTTATTTGTAGGAATTTGGAGGAATTATAAATGGTTTCGGTCTGAAGGGTGAGACAGGCAGTGAAATTAAAAACGTGACTTATAACTCAATATCACTAGCCAGCAACTAAACAACTACCGGGTCACTGATGTCTGTAGCTACTTCACAAAAATCTGTTCAAAAAATGCTACGGATCCACAATGTCTGAGGATATGAATAGATTCATTTCTAAATAGCATAAAATGCAAAATAATAAATAAAAAATACTAAATTAACGTATTCTACAGTTGGGCTTTGAGCTTAAGAGCCAGGTAGTCATCGTTAACAATTGCACTAGCAAGGTACCGAAAGGTTTTTACAAAAAAAACTTTTATTTAAGGTAAGCGCCATATTAAAGGCGTCACTTCAACTGGGGCTTCATAGATTAGTTGTAGATACCTATAATTCATAAAAAACCTTCCATGAGTATTTCAAAAAGGTATACCAGCAATATACTTAAGGAACATAAAACATTTTCTTAGGCATTCATTGTTGTCACTTTACTCATTCAGAAAGAATATTCTTAACTTACTTACCTGTTTTTGTTAAATGTATTTTCTGTTTCAAGGTAAATTATATTAATTTCGACATACAATACAAAGAAAGCAACAATGGCTGGCAAAACGTTAATAATGAGAACAAACGCATTCATTGGGCAAATTGATAACTATCAAATAAGTTTGAACCATTAGATATACTCGGTGATCCATGAATCAGTGTCAAAGTGACCATTATTAAATTTACGAAGGAAGGCACTTGAATATCAAATAAACCTGTCTCAACAATCCCGCAAAAAAACAGCGATTTCATACGAAATACTCTGTTCTATGTTGATGACGTTGGTTTCCGCACTTAGTCCCTGAAATGAATTGATCGTGAGCAATGACGGCCTGTTGGTCACTCCAACCAGCCCACCTCCCTCCAGAAGCAGATCAATCTTCGCGGTCTTCTCAGATACGGAATGCTATTGAATATACTATTATTAAATGGCTACTCGTAATGACAGAAGGCAAGATACATAGGTAATGCGTGGAGCGTGGAACAACCCATTTGGTGTTGCAACACCAAGGGTTCCGGGTTCAAATCCCCGGGCAGTACAAACATTTGTGTACATGAACATGTCTGTGTAGTGGTCTGGGTGTTTTATATGTATAATATGTATGTATTTCCAAAAAAAAAGTATATAAGTACGTTTATCCGTTGTTTAGTACCCATAATACAGGCTTCACGCTTAACTTGGAAATGGCGCTGTGATAACCAATAAGGCGTCATGGTGCACAAATAGCATCCACTTGGAAGAAACCAGGAGATGATGACGAATTAATTAATATATCTTTCTTTAAATAAAAAGACTATAAAAATAAAAGCAACATCACAGAAGAAATGGCAAAAGAATGGTCAATGAACTAGAAGTTGCTAACAAAACAGTGATAACTAGAAGGTTCGCGAACATGTTGGCGAACAAGAACGTCAGTGAGTATCGCAGCTAACAATGGGAAGAGCGCAGTCACGACCTGCGATGTACTCCGTTGATTGCCTCTAAACATCGCCGGCAAAGTGTGAAATATCACGGTTCAGCTGCTAAATGCACCGTGAAATGCCGGATAAATATGCAACGGCCCAACGAGGGCGTTAACAAGTGCACTGTGCAAATTGCATCGACGTACTGTTATTGTGGCCGCGTATTGGAATGCGTAGCGTTCGACCGAGGACCTCTTGCGAAAGGTGCTGGTGGAGGCGGGATAAGGAAAGCGAAGAACCGGGAAACCTAGCGCGAAAAAAATACCAGAACACATTTTGGGATGTCAATTTGGCTTTTTTTCTCATGCTTTGAATTTTTGTGATAGCCTAGCAGTGAAAACTTTAAAGTGCTAATGTATACACACACACACACACACACACACACACACACACACACATATATATATATATATATTAGGCTGTTAATTTCCGTAATAAAGATAAATAAAATTGACTCCAACAGAGAACGATATAGACGTAGAAGATTACATAAATCTTAATTACCCACGAAAATCCTCTCTTTCAGGGTCAAAGGAGTGATTAAACTTATACAAAATGAACCCACTTGCACATAATTAAGGTCTCTTAACGTGTGAAAGTATAACCGCAGATAACCATTAGGTTGAAGTTCAGGCATAATAGGGACCGCAATGTGACATGTTTGTTCCCTTGGTATTTAAATGCTCCAAGTTTCGACCTTTTAATTAAAGTTTACTATGAGCGTGGCTATAGTGCCGTTGGCTTGTAAAGCAGTATGCAAATATCTCGGGTAAATAAAGATTGAATAGTTATCCAAAGCCACACTCTTCGAAATAAAAACTAAGACTGTATTTTGTGATTTACCCTTGAAAAAAATCTTACAATTAACTATCATAAGATGAGCATGAGTCTGATTGACCATTGGGTCCTTTGCATTTTTTGCAAGTTATCTGTGTCCAGACACAAAAACAAAATACAAGGTAATTACATAACGAATATACATATCTGTATACTAATCATAATCTTATGAGCGCTACAAAGTTCTAGTTAAAAACATTAACGTAATGAATTTGTAATTACAAGCGATTTAGATAGTTCTAGGAAGACTGCCACGTGTGTCTTGCAGACAATGGATGAGAGGTATGCACATTTGGTGTTGCGGTTGAAAGGTCGGCTGCAACACCTAGGGTTCCGGGTTCGATCCCCAGGCAGTACAAACATTTGTGTGCATGAACATGTCTGTTTGTAATGGTCTAGGTGTTTTCTATGTATAATATGTATGTTTTAAAAAAATGTATATAAGTATATTTATCCGTTGTTTAGTATCCATAATACAGGCTTCACGCTTAACTTGGGACTAGATGGCGCTGTGTGAATATCAGTGGATATTTATTTATTTAAATTAGGGCTAGATGGCGCTGTGTGATTTTTTTTATTATCCCGGGTTGTCAATAGTATAAAACATCGCAATCCAAAGCTTCAGTGACAATGTTAGCAATCACATTTCGCAACACAACCATTGGATACCATTACAAAATGTTTCATCACACATTCGACTCCCATAAATTACGTCGCATTTCACCGGATAATTACATTTTTGAAATTGGAAAGATTGATCTCTATCTTGATTGCGATAAAGCGTATAGTCGTGTACAAACTGTCGGCTGTTAGACGTAATTTTCTGTTTTGTGAGGGCGAAGCACAATGGAATTGTAAGGTAATGAGTTTGACCACACTAGTGGTCATGCCATGTCGCAATTGAATACACTAAAATACAATCCGGTGATTTGTTAATCGCCACACTTTCTTTGTCACACGCTTGTGATAGATATTGTGACGCATCGCATGATGTTTTGCTTTCTATTGGTAATCACTAACATTTTATGACTATGATTTTATAATTTAGTTTAGTTACTACATAGTTTAGGTTTTGTGTTAGACTGTGTAGTTAGATGTATCGTCTGTCCTGTAGGACACTTACCGTCTATTAAATAATGGTTATTTTGCCTGCAAGTAGGTACTTAGGTACTTATAGCGTGATGGGGAGTGACCCTAATGTAAGGTCTAAGAATGGGGGTCCAATTCTACATCACTTAGGTCTCAGCCCATGGTACCGATTCTTTGTATATCTTGTTTATAATCACTAAAATCCTATACATTAGCATTGGGAATGCGTGGTGCGTGTCCCAGTATCCCCACAGTATATGTCCGAGAAAGCTTGTGACTTGAAGGTCTAGTGGCTGATGGTTTGAAAAAAGATACCAAAAAGTATTGTGTGAAAAATGTTGATTAATACGCGACTGTATATAAATAAATATCCACTGACATTTACACAGCGCCATCTAGCCCTAAATTAAGCATAAGCTTGTTCTTCGGATACTAAATAACGTACGTACAAAAAACATACTTATATACTTTTTTTGTATATACATCTATATTATACATAGAAAACACCCAGACCAATACAAACAGACACGTTCATGTACACAAATGTTTGTACTGCCCGGGGATCGAACCCGGAATCCTTGGTATAAGAGCCAATGTCTCAACCATTACACCAGATGAATCATCAAACATCAACCATAAAAATTCACTGCCAGATATAGTTCCGTCATTTTCTGCCAGCCATCCAGTTTAACAATCCAGTCACTCTACGCAATTTACCACTAAACAGAATAGTATGACTATGAACACATGCGAATCCTATTAAATACATGATAATATCTCGAAAGCAAACGTATAAAGCTTTGAATGAAATCATTTCACTGTATACCGTTTTTCCTATTCAACCCTTGAAGATGTTATACCAAGCTGCTAACCAGGCTATCAGCGAGTCGATCGCGTGAACCGATACTGATCACCATCTTAAACATTGGATGGAAAAGGCCGTTTTCTCTTGATTATAATTTATATGTTGGAAATTGATTTTATCATTGGCCTACGCGAACCAACGATTAATCATAATAAATTGTAAATGACAGTCGCCATTTAAGAAGTTACAGTGATAAATAGGCAAAAAATTTGTACACCGGTGGGTTACAAGGGGTGGGTTACATGGGTTTTTGTACACCGGGGTTCTCTCTCTTCTCTCTCTCTCTTCAACCTATTGCAGTCCACTGCTGGACATAGGTCTCCCCCATTTTGCGCCAGACCGGTGGGTTACAAGACCTCAATGTGTCTTAGGTACTACTACTACAAGATGCACAATCTCACTCAGTGTCCGCGGCAAAAGTCTGCCCATGGCGTCAGTTGGGCAGAATTTTCATTCATAATCATGTCTTTTAATTTTGTACTTTTTCTATGACGCGTTAAGGTCCAAATTGAAATGAATAATTTTACGATCTAAATATAACAATACGTATGTGAAATGGGGCTCGGACATTTTTTGGTTGACGTTTCTTCGTGATTATGTTAGTATATTGTTGATCTAAGATAGGACCACTTGAAACCAACTGTAGATTTTTCTGTAAATGTTATATTGTAAATACTTCATTAATTAAGGATAGGTAGGTATATGAAAGTTCATTAGCGAAGCGACAAACACGTTCGGTTGAAGAATGCGAAACTTTGCAATGATTGCAATGGTTAATCGAATGGGTTCCTAAAAGGAAGTACCCAGTTAGTCCTGGGTGCTTTCATGGGATAGTAGTCATTAACAGCCACATTGGGCGCGCTGGGTTAAGTCCCAATCTTCCTATAGCCAACCAAAAAGTTCATACAGACTTATTGACATAAAAAACTATACAAAACAAATACAAATGTGATATTTATTAACTTCAAACGTGTTTAAATAAAATTTAACTAAATAGTAGGTAAGTTAAACATTTTCTAAACAAATTTTAATTAAAATTTAGACAAATCTCGTCAAAAATAACACAGCTATATTAATAATAAAATAAGAAATGGTGTTCTCAGTAATTTATTTAGGAAAAACAACTGTAAATATAACTCTGGAGTTCATTGGCCGGGCCACGTGGTGCGTGTAAACAAATAGTTTATATGTAGAAATTAATAAACATTTCGGGCAGGAAACCCTTGAGATGTTATACGAGATCGAGAGCTGCGCGAGCGCAGACGATCTGGCGCGTAAAGACACCATAATTTTGTACAAATATAACAGGATTTACTTCATTCAAACAAAAAAGACTTGTTATTATATCATAAAAACCTGAAACGTAGGGAAAAAAATAATATTTTTTTAGGATAAACTTCCTATTAAAAAATGATTCAATAAAATTTGCGTCAACTAAATGTATGTAAAACATAAAGTTAGTAATATTATAAAATTATAATTTCCTTAATTAATAAACATTAATTAACGAAATACACGTACACGTATACGTATAATTTGTCTTTTCAGCTAAGAGAGATAAATCGTGTTCTTGGAAAAAATGGAATTTGTAATATAACAGAATCCTGTAGATTAAATAACGTGTGGTTTCCTTTACGAGACTGCCCGACACAACGCGAATGCGCGAATGTTTATGTCAATGAACACGGAATATAGTTAATTTGGGTTCTTAGAAGTAAGTTTGCCCCGGTTCGCTTGAGCGAGGCACCTCGCGCAATATACTTTGTTATTTTGTAACATTTTCTCTGTCATCTCATTTTTATACATAGCTATTTTTAGCTACGAGCATATATTGGGTTGGAAATGTATGAGCATGTAACTTAAAACTTAATAGCATTATGTTTTAACACAAATTGTTAGTCGGTAATATTTATACCGTGATCTACATACAGATTTTGATTGAGAGCCTTTCGAGAATGACGATATAACAAGATAAAAATTGTACAAAGCATCTCAAATGAATTTTTTTCTCACTCACCATAGCAACGAAACGCATGCACGCACGCATGTCTAAATGAGGACGCTTAATTTAATTTGGAACCAGGCGAATGTTACAATTATAAATTTATTTTACGAACTCAACCATCTCTTCTAGCGACTATTTTCACTAGGTACACCTGACTCACCGTTCCCTCCACAGTAAAACAAAAGAAGATAATACCTGAAACAAAAAAATGCGATTATAATAAATCCAATTGAATGTCAATAAGAGAAACATAAGTACACACGCACGCGATGCGCACGTGAAAAATAAGTATATCTTCGGGAAGTCCGACAAATACTTTCCGTCATGGCCACAAGGTTTATAGGTTCTAGTTAGTACCTACTAATACATAAAACGAGAGTTGGTATGAAAGTGGTGTTAGTAAGACTACAAGTTCATTGGCCAGTTACATAATGTATTTTTTTGTATTCTTTTTGACGCTCGTTAGTGTTTTTTGTAAGCATAATTTGAATAAATGGCTTTTGACTTTGACATCTCAACACTTCGTAAGATTGATTCAAAAGCTAAACACATATTTATCGTGCTGCTAGTAAATTAATTGAGGTCCATAGGCGTTCCCAGCCAGCTTTGTTATGGAGATATCGGTCCCTAACGAATCACGCGAGTCCTATGCGGATTGATGACGATTAACCATTTGAGATTTTCTATTGTTTCTGGATTCCCGGCGTTCAATGGGTTAAGCATAACCAATCTAATATATTAGCCCGGTTACCAATGGCTTCCAATCATGTGAAGCACTCCAGATTATATTTTTCCGATAGCTTCGATGACAGACGATTACGATAGTTGCTCGACATGCGTGATCAGCAACGGAACCCACCAGCCGCTACAGCCCTTCATACCAAACAGCTATAATTATGTCATCTAACGTTAATCAAAGCAATGTAATTTGCGTCAATCGAAAATCCGCAACAAATTGATTCAAGCACTATCCGGATAGTGTCCATTAAAACACTTTAACGTTTATGAAGCTATGTAGATGGCAGGAAGATAACGGCGCGTAAAGTGTGCCGGGGCAATGTGGCGCACGTCCTGCGCAAGCGTCGGCCGCGGGCGACGCTCCCACGGTCCGCTTATATTTTAATATTTAATCAATGAATAATGTTTAAAGTATATATATATATATATATATATATATATATTCAAAATTATCAGCACTAGATTCCGTAAGTCGTCGGAATCCAGTGCTGTTTGATTAATTTGAATAAAGGTACAAATAAAACCAACGTTTCAGAATTTGACGTGTTGGTCAACCCTTGGTATAGAAGCCGACCATGTGAACCCTGTGAAGACTTGTAATAGTTGGCTTCTTGATAAATCAAACCCAAAACGGGTAGTAAGATATAAATTACCTCTCTGCAAGGTCCTTGATTAATTTTCAACAGTGCAAATGTGTAAAAATAATATTGATCCTGAGTCAATTTACAATTAACGTAACACCTATTATACATAAATGTCATCTAGTTTGAGTCTGTGAATTTAAATGGTATTCCACAAGCAAATTACAGTAAGCCCAGTATTTGCAGGCCACCCTGGTTGTCTAAGTTAAACATAGTCGCACTATTGCCAAGTGTAACAGAGCGGCGCCGGCGCACCGGAAGCGATCGAAACGTGCTGCTCATACCTTACATTTGATCCTATTATTCACTATGCAGTATTGGTAGAGGTAAATACTAGGTATTTTCCATAAGTGAGTAACTTGGAAGGCTCGACGGAGTAGGGGCTAATGAAGATGACAATCGTGCAAGTAAAGCGGTTGTAACAATCTTCAGTGATCGGATGAAGGGCTGAAAAATACTATTAGTAGCTCAGAAGTAAGTAAGTTAATCTAGGTAACTAACGTGGGATGGTAGTTGTAACAATCATTACCTACCAATGTGTTAGGAAACTTATGAACCAATTTATGTATAGCCATTTTAAGGGAAGTAATATTTATTTATACCAAATATTAAGTTTTGTTTTCACTTTTAACACAGCGAACACTTATATATCCAATATAAATATTTATAATAACTGCATACCAATTTAAAACTGTCTATGAACGCTAGTCACTTACCCGTCATACAAACATGAATCCAAATAAACAAAACATTGGAATACAACTGTTTTCAAACAGTTCTAGTCATAGTAAAGTTGCCTTTAATTATATTAACATATATAACAAATTACTCTAACAACTGATCACGTTTTCATACATACCGAAAGGTGAGATTAACTATATGATACCAATCATACAGTCCACTTTACGACACCAAGATGATATCAATGGTACCGTAGTGTGTTCTAGCTAATAATACCTTACAAATGAAAGTAGTTATTTTCAATCACTTACATAGTCATAAACTATAATGTTAGCAACACTTCTGTTTCACCTTGCGTCTACCACATTCAACTTATCATTATTTAAAACATTTATTCCCATAATAATAAGATTCAGATTACAACAGCCACACGATACCATCTTAGATGCAAAACAACTTGCAGTATTTGTGAAACGTATTCTAAAGGTGATAGAGGTGAAATTCGCATAGAAAGTAGAGTAGCAGAAATTGCAGCTCGACGCATGGACGTGCATATCTTTTGATCTCGTTCAGTGTATGCAGTGAATTCATTAAGGGCTCTCGATGTGTGTAAATAGAACGGAAGCTTAATACATAATTCAGCGTGATACCTCGGCGTGTTAATAATAGACTGTTTGTTTCTTGCGTCTCATTCTTTGCTGCGATGCAGTTCCAAGTGCAAGCGCACGTGATTGCAAACGCCATCTTGGTAATGATTTATTTGTTATCTCATTATTATGATTCGAGCGTGATGAAGATGTTAGTCATCGTTAGTTTTATTAGCGAGTTATTGTCTGTGAGGTTGTTATTCTAAAGATTTCATCATCATCATCATCAGCTCATTAAACGTCCCCACCGAGGGGCACGAGCCTACCCGTATAGGTTGATTAGGCCTTAGTCGTCCACGCGGGCCCAGTGGCGGATTGGACGACTTCACACACAACCTTCGAATCTCTTCGCAGGCGTGCATGAAGGTTTCCTCACGATGTTTTCCTTCACCGTATTCCCATATAAATAAAGATTTATTGATCTTTATTTATATGGGAATGTTAGTATATAGTTAATATATGAGTTGGCATTTATGTTGGATTTTACATTCACACATCTAGCCCAACTAAGCATTAGCCTGCAATATGGTTCTAAACAACGGATAAACATACTTATATTCTTTTTTTAAATACATACATACATTGAAACACCCGGACCATTACAAACAGATATGTACATGAACACAAATGTGTGTACTACCCGGGGATCATACCCGGAACCCTTAGTGTAGTACTCTACGTCTAAACCATTACACCAGATAGGTCGTCGTGTTTGGTCGGGACCAAGTCTTTAATATATTCAGGTAATGGTTTTTCCATGATTTTCGCAACATGTGATTATCATATTTTTTCTAGCAAATAACATACACCTAAAAATTAGCGTTAAAGAATGATTATAGCCTATGACAGTCGGCACTTAAATAAAGAAAAGATGGTGTAACTGAAAATTTTACATTAAATGTATACGAATACTACAATTTTTGTAGTATTCGTTTGTACACCAATAAAATAGTACCAAAAAAAAAAAAAAGTGCCTCTGATAAAAAGTACCTTTATAATATTATTATATAGCTATGCAAACTATATTATACGAAAACAAAATCTGGATAAGCTAAAATGGCAGCACAATAGCAAACTATTTCTCAATAAAAGTACTCATTTTACGACTTACTACTCGTATCAAGTCATTACTGGCTTACGTATTTTGTATCAAACGAATACGTTTCCGGAATATTTTTAAATGTATTAAGCCTGATAGCAGGTCTTTCACCTGCAGGCGGTCGATGATTCATTTCCACTATTGTTAGATTGATTGTAGTAGATAGAAAAATTCTTTTTCAACCCAACATACTAACACATAATTATCTTGCACACACAATGCCATCGCTAAATATCGATATCTCTATACAAAGCTTACAAATATAAAATAATAAATGGATATTTATGCTTTAACTCATATTGAGTAAGTAGCAATCAGCAACAAATGCATTTAAAGTGTTGCAGATACTATGTAAGTTACGTAACAATGACATGTAAAAGGTGGAGATTGCCAAAAAAGGAAGATTTCTAGCAGTGGACTGCAATAGGTTTAAGAGAGAACCAATTGGTGTTTAAACCAATAGTTGAACTGGAATCAGGTATAGGTCTGAAAAGAATTGCTTGGGAAATCGACATTTGGTATGTACTCTTGCATCAAAGGTGATTTCTTTAACCTACAGATACCTACTCGTTAATTGCTAGTGAAGTTACAAAGTTGAAACAAACAGTGGATGTAAATGAACTACAACCCTTTGAATCACATTAACACAATACATTGCGTACTCATTAAACAAACAGAGACTGGTATATAACCGTTGCGTAAAAATGCATTAGGGTCGTAGAACGACGGAATTTTAAAAATAGAATTGCACACCAGCGCCCCGGGAGATCACTCGAAACTCCTTTGTGCGCGGTTTTATCTCCGGCAGAAACACTTGAATGCAGCCGACGTCAGCTTCGAGGCGAGACTTTGAGATAGTCAAGAGAATTGGGGTTGAATGCACTAGGTTTATTTATTGTTTAGTAAAGTTAAGTTAATTGGGAAGGCCTCTAGCTTGATAACTATTATAAGATTATAACAATAAGTCGTGTTATATTATGAGTATATTGTTGCTTGCTTGCTTGCTAAGGTAAGGTAAGTGAAAAGATAATAAATTATAACATTTTTCCATAGATAACTCGGCAGGCTCAATGAATTCTTAAGATCTTTTCATCTCTTTGAAAATTATAAAACCCAGTTTTTGTTTGCCTCTTTCAATATGTTGGGCGTTAACTCGAGCGCCATTGCACCTTCATTTCACCCTCATTAACGTAATGTGAGCGCAGAAATGCGCGCACAGTTTTTAAAATAATGCCGGCGTACGGCGCTGGAGAGCCATTGTGCACCTGTTTATTCTCCGGGAGGCTCTTGAATGCATGCGATTTAGCGACGAGGGTGCGACTGAGACTTGCCTAAGTGGGAACAGATCGGGGTGAACGAACTTGCGGTAGGTCGGGGTCCGCTGAAAAGTTTTGTTACTAGAGAAGTTTATTAATCAATTAGAGATCGCGAAGAGGTCAGTGGGCGGAATAGTTTTAGAAAAGCCATTAAGGTCGACCCATGTTGGTGAGGACGGAGAACGGATGTATAACAGGTAGGCCAGTAGTCGTCACGTCTTGACGTATTTTCGCATTTTTAACAATGTTCTTTATATGATTTAATGAGGAAAGTGAACTCGTGAACTACCTTCTATTATTTTAATTTCCTAGAGAGTACAATTAATTATGAAGCTCATAAGTCTATTTCGGTTCATACAATGAAGAAATAATGTAATTTACTTAATTAAAAGCTGTGTCACAAAGGGCAACGTCCTTATTTGTTCATTACCATGTTATTACTAAATATACATTTCAGGGAATACAAGTTGCCAGAAGAGATTGTTTTGGAAAGAAAGAAAGAATAAACATTTATACATAAAGAGAAGTCGCAGATAAAAGCAAATGAACAAAAATTTGCAACTACACAAGCACAAAAAATAGAAAATGGTTATAAAAGAGAGAAAAAGACAAATAGATACGGTCAAAAGGTTCCGCCGCATAAGCTGGTGCACCACCAAGCGCTGCAGCAGCACTGCTGTTCATGTGAGACCTCCTGATAATGATGTATTTTTTATAAAGGAAAATGTTTAGCCAATTAGCATTCTGCGGAAGACTTTTCTAATAGTAAGTCGCAACACTCACCAGCAAAGCGTAAGCTAAAAAACTGGAATTATTCCTACGTTCGCAATATGACGTCTAACTTAATCTGATTATGAAAACATAAAGGTCATTACAGCGGCCTGAAAACCTTGATACGTTTCATGACGTCAATGTTTTTAATCCGATTTGGGGGTAGGGGGGTAATCCTTGTATTGCGTGAGTCCTTTAATCTTATATAAACCAAGGTAACAGTCCAATTTTAGTTTGTTGCATTAGAACTGTAATCTAATTCGGCAGTTTTAGGTAACTCTCTCCTAAGTTGCTGTGCCCGACAGGGTCCATAATGTACCTATATATGTATTTCTTTATATGTTTAAATGTTGTAATGCCCTGACAGGCACATGTTGCAGAATGTATATTTATCAATTTAAGAACTTTATATAACCAACATGAGCAATAAAGGAAATATGAATATAAATAAAATTGTCAACTTAAAACCATTGTGGAATAGCAATAAATGATTGATTGATTGAAGAAGAAGAAGATATTAGTAAAAAAAATCCAACCATGCTATATCTACTAGCGCATTCAGTTGACGATCATGTAAGTTAAACACGAATCATCAGATGGGTGACCGAAAGTTATTGCCTATAGCCAATGATATTCTGAATATATAAAGGTAGATACGCCATCCATGCCTCAAAAATGAAGCGCCAAAGAGAATACAGTGTAGGCTCTTTGTTTAGGTAAATGTACGCTCATTCGAAATATGTGTATGTGTGCTGTCGCTGCATTCGGAACATTTTTCCAGTTGTTTTTATGGGGAGTTTTTCCTAAATAATCGTCGACCACAGTATGATAATAACAATGTTGATGTCATTACTTCCCGAAGTACAAGTTCCTTGCTTTAAATTCGGGCTAGGTGGCTCTGTTTTAATGAATGTAAATATTTATTTAAAAGGATGAGCTACGTACGTACCATAAGACAATGTTTTTATTAATAACAAACAGGCTATCATAAAAACTTTTCGAAATACCATACTTAACATATTTATCTCTCTGTTTGCGAGAACACTGATACTTATCGGAAAATATAATGCAAACACACTCATAAGCGTTTGATCTCGAGCACAGAAAATATGATCGATGTGTAAGAAAATGATGATAAAAGCAGATTGATACGTTACAGGAAGGACGTGGTGACGAACATATTGTAAGTTGATATATAATAAGTAATATATTACATTAATAGTACGGCAGAAAATCCATTATCATATATCATTTAATCATCAAGTAAGGAAGTTACACAGGATTTAAGGCCCTAATTCGAAATACCAACAAATAATATAATATTTATAGACATTCACAAAGCATCATTTACAATTTAAACCGGATCTTATGCTATGGAGACTAAGAAACTGAACAAACATACTTGATTACCACACAAATACAAAGCTACATATTCATGCAAGTATTTGCACTGCACGGGGATCCAAACTCGAAGTATTGGTGTTTTGTTTTTCTCAAATTCCAACTAATATTTCTGTAGCTCTTTTATATCATACAACAATTTTAACTCCTGAAATATATCGCACGCTTAATAATAAACCGTAACAAGTCAAAAATTTCAAAATTTGACTTTTCTTCAGAAAACGCATGAGAATGATGTAAAGATTGCACTGGTCTTATCGGCGTGAAAATATCATGAGTAGAAGCTGAGATACGAGGTGACGCGCCTCTTTATTTCTGAAAAAAAGGCAAACAATTTAATCAAAAAGGGGCAATTTGAGTGTTGCGCCGCCGTAGTTACTTAAAAGTGTGAACTTGGCTGAATAACACCTAATGGCGCGTTTTATTAATGATAGATAATTCTGTGCTTTGCTTGGATTTCAATATTAAAGGGAACGTTTTCAAAATAATGCGTTTCCTTTTTAATAAAATGATACCACTTTGCGTAAAATCAGGAGTTAGTTCATTTTGGATTAAATAGTATGGCATGTCATAAGAACTTGTATGAGTTGTTACAATTTATAATTAAACATTTACAAATAAGGTTAAATCATTCAGATTTAATGCATTTTCTTGTTAATAGAACGCACATATTTGTTGCATTTTTTGTATATCAGGTCGTTTTCAAATTAATTGTGTTAGTTGCACACTAACACTAGTTATGTCATCGTTGTGGAGGTTGAGGTCAATGCAAGGGAATTGATTGCATCCAATACTGTAAAAACCCAGGGTAGGGTCTGTAGTAAATTCTATAATTTCCTATACATAGCAAGTTTCGTCATCAAAACTTAAATATGTCAAGATATTGTGCCAAATCATGATAGTGAAACTTCGTCTGCGGCAAAGGAGATACAAATATAAGTCTCCAATACCACCACTATTGTACAATTGCTGTGCACGAGGACAGCCAAGTAAATAAAGTTACAACGTACCAAATTAGTTAGAGGGTTAGGAGGTCATATGAGCACGAAGAAAACTAAATATTCGCACCAAATTCCAGCTTTGGGAATAATAAGCTTGTGTTGACTGTCACTAAAGAAAGAAATAGTTTCTTATAACTGAAATTCTGTGAAGTGAAACAGTGTGTACAAGGAAAATAAACATGCACTGGACAATTGTGTAGAACTTGAACGCTAAGAGTTACCTGGAAAGCCAGTCCACAGTCTATCTCACTAAGCACTGTATGGCTATGACTGATCCTATAACTCACAAAATTTATGAAAAATACTAAGCAAATCATTCAATTGGATGCAAGATATAAAACGGTCTTTTTTGAAAAGTATATCCATACCACTAGCACACAAAACGGCAGCGCATTGATGCCAATGCTTGAATATAATACTATTACCTATAGGCGGAATCTATAAAAAGTTATGTTGCTGGCGTTAAGCACTAAAAAGATAGGGCTAACCATGACACCAATAGCTTAGCTACTTTAATAACGACAAAGATAAGTGAGTGAAAGTTGAGAACTTAAAGAAGTAATCGTATGAATTCCTAATGTAGCTAGAATAAATAACGTAAAAAGAAAGGGTAAATGAACTTATAATTTCGTAGATAAGAAAAGTTATTCGATGAAAGGGAGACTGATAAGAATAGTTGTTTATAATTTGGATGGAGTTCACAAATCATCATTATCAGCTCATTAAACATCCCCACCGAGGGGCACGAGTCTACCCGTGTAGGGTGATTAGGCCTTAGTCGTCCACGCGGGCCCAGTGCGGAGTGGACGACCTCACGCACAACCTTTGAATTACTTCGCAGGCGTGCATGAAAGTTTCCTCACGATGTTTTCCTTCACCGTAAGAGCGTCGGATAACGTACATATATTTTCGAAAATTTGAAAACACATTGGTACGTGTCGGGATTTGAACCTCAGCCCTCCCAGTAGGAAGGCGACAGTCCACACCATTGAGCCACCGACACTCTTAAATATCATGAAACATAACATTCAGAAGATAGAAATACTACTAATACTAAGAATGATTGTGCTGAACGGCATTCGCAAGCTGCCTCAGGTCTTTACCTCAACGATTTCGAAATGCTAAAGACGAAAGGCTTTGAGCAATGCGCATTACCTGTACTTGCATAGCATGATAGACATGAACACTAACTGCAGGTTTGGTTCACAAGTTCAAAGTCACTGAATGGGCAATGGAGCAAACTATGCTCGGTGTCTCTCAAGGATAAATTAAAAAAGGAAGTTATTTGTAAGATAATGAAAGGTAATCACATAGCTCGTCAAATCTGCAACTTAAAATGACAGTGGACTGTCAAGTCTATCAGTGACCAGTACCGTTGGGCGGGTTATTAAGAGGGCACCGCGTCTTGGCAAGCGTAGAATAGGATGCCCTCCTACCTGGTGGACCTACAATTTCGTGTGGTGGAGGTTGGCTAAGAAAAGTGGAGTATTGGAATATTTTGCGGAAGTAAATGGGTGGAGTCCTATGTTAGCAATTGACTGCGATAGGTTGAAAAGAGAAGAGATGAAAGTAACCTAAACGAAAAACGTCTGTTTAAATAAAAAAATAAAACAATTGTATAATAGAAATTGATTATTTTTTAACGGAATATTGACCATAAAGGTATTGAAGAGACTTAGTACTTTGGAGTGCAAAAAAAGCTGCTAAAAAGGTATTGGTGGACATTTTATTCAAAAAGTATCAACAATAAACAAAACAGAAACACATTACGCTGAGACCATGGCGTATTGGTGAGAATGTTTAAATTCCATGCCTAAGTTGAGTCATTTCTATGTATTATAATATTTTTTTAATTTATTTATAAAAATTAAATATATTAGTATTTTTAAACCATTTTGAAAATATTTTATTTTAAATCCTACCAATGTAGGATTACAATTACACTTATTTTTTCTAAAACAGAGTCCCGGTGTGAAACCGGTTTTCTTTGAAATTGCTATCAAAAGTGTAATAAAAAGAATGTTTTGTTTAAAATTTAATATAATAAAGTAATAAATATAAATATGCAAACACACCATTAAATTGCATTAATAATAAAGTGAATTATCACATTTTATGTCACATTACATTTAATGTTTTTTTTCGTAAGAACGAATTATTTCTAAAGGGTGTTATTCAAAGCCTTATATGTTAAAAAGTACTAAGGGAATTTGCTAATGTGTAATATTAATAACTAGACAATATAATTGGCTAAGTAAATCACTTGTCAGAATTTATGTATCTTACACAGTTTTTTTTATCTGCAAAAATGAAAAGTAAATCGTACTCGCAAAACTTTAAACGTGTTTTCCCAACAATCTTGTTTTTTGAGTTAATGCAGTTTATTATTAAGCGTGCGATATATATATATAATAACTCATTCATTCAAACTAATTTCATTCATTTAAACTTGCGGCACAATCGTTCGTAAATAAGTATGTATGGACATCTATAACCTTACCTCTTTGTTATTATTCACACCGAGTTCCTTTAACTACATTTGACATTACTGTCTGCTCACACAAAGTACAGGAAAATGGAAAACAAATGATTTACGCATCATTGTACTAATAACATTATTGAAGGATGATATATTTGACTCATCGTTAGCAGGTAATGTTTCTGTTGTAAGTATTTGAATCTAAATGCCAGCTATAGATTATTGAGGGCATTAATTAATTATTAACTATTTAAATTGATTTAGTTTAAAAAAACTGAGTAAAACAGAATAACCCAGTAAATTTTACACGAATAAATCGCTCTGATCAAATATTTAATGTAATATAACATTAATAAAAACAATATGACATTAATATGTTGTCTTATTGGAGAATTACTGTACTCACATAAGTTCTCTAAAATTCGCCGATAAAGTCACTACTAATAAACTTCATAGTAAAAAGTACAAACTCTTCCTGTAAGTTTCACGGTGAGTCCTGATTATCTTGTACCTTTCCAGCGAGTAAAAGATAACTCATATGCAAACGCACATAAATAAGATGAATAACATAGGTAACAAAAAGGTCAACGGTGTGCAATATCTGGCGCGTTATAATACCATCGTTTGGAATTCGTTGCACTCTATTTTTTTTCTTTTGACATTGACAAAGTTCTGCAAACTCGAATTGTCGGCAATACTCTAAAGCCGGGCGCACACAAATAAATAAATGCAGTAATGCGACTAAATATCGCGCTCGTTATTCATGTCTGGACGCAGCAGGTGGAGGGAAAAAAGTAATAGGGCACAGGAATCGCATTTACCGTGTGTATGTGCACTCGGTTTTATATTCAGCTCACTCGTATATAATGTTTGTAACAACGTCGTATGTATCGGCTGACGTCATTAACGTCGATGTATTGAGTTATGAAGTAGCAAACGTTAGTGGGACGTTATTAGTATTAGTGGCCACTTGTTTTGATAAAGCTGCTAACTTATAGTTAAGTATACATTAGATAGCGGGAAGTGGACACTGTTAGACGTTTTATGTGACACTGGTATAGAGATTGAATATAATGTTCATTCATAGCGTTGATGTGTTTTCTAATGAACCGTTAGTGCAATTTAAAACTAGACGACTATTTTCTATTCAGTCTTTTAACAGGCAATTTATGAAATAGTAATAAATGTTACCAACTCGTACATTACGTACTTAATAGACCCAATAACATTCACACAAATCCATTCAACTCAAATTTAAGCAAGAAGTATTTATTTTATGGGTTCTATCCGTAATAAATAGTTCTTTCTTTAATAAGTATTTATAATAAACGCACTAATTAAGTTTTTCATGCATTTAATTAACAATAAATTTTTATCGCTGTTATAATAAAACGATAATCGTATATTTAATAAAATATGCCTGTGAAAAATTTTGAAGATTATGCATAAAATAAATGTGCTCTTATAAAAAACTCTTTTTTAAAAAAAATATCAAGTCGCTCGCATTTAATATAAATTAAGAAATTGCCCTATGAGAACAGATCATCTCGCCTGCATGATTTTGTAACTTACATTGTAAGTTTAACACAGTCTTTCACAACATAGTGCGCAATGCGAGAACAAAAACGTGATCATTAAAAAACACAATGCAGTTCTTTTAGTTACATTGCTAAGTGCCCTCGAGCCCTTTCCAAGCCCTTCATCGATATAGCCCTTACTTTTGTAATACATTCGCAGACCAAGGTCGGGGATAGGGTCGGTACCCTAGTGTTGCGAAGTGTGTAGGTACTCCAAGCTCTTTGTCCTCCGGGCAATGGTGATACAATTACGCCATATTCCAAAGCCGCTGACTTTTTAGTAGCAGAAGTATAAGCTAGTGGCCTTTGAACCAAAATTTACATATTTTCATGGAGCCAGCTACCGAGGCCGTATCTTGACATAAATCTATCTTGACTCAAAAAATAAAATGAGAAAGTGATAGTTACTTTACTTAAGAACAACTAAACTGATCTCGCAGAAAATTGGCAGGAACGTGCTTAAATAAAACCAGAAGACGTAGAATCTAACTTTTTATACCGTTTCTTTAAACATTTAAAACATAAAAAAAAAAATTGCGTGTTTATTACTTCTAAGGCGGAACAATGTTTGCCGGGGTTAGGAAATAGAAAATTTAATAAACAATTGCATGACCATGATTCGAATTAAAACTTTACATCTGATCAGATTAAAACATTGAGATAGGATGTTAACACAACTACTATTGTTTTAAAATAAAAACAAGCCACTTAAAACATTACCAGCATTGAATTATAAGTAAGCTTGTACAAAAAATACTACACATTTACTTCCGTAATATCTTAACAATTATGTAACATTATTGCTATTAATAATTAAGTATTTATTTGTGTATTATTATACACACAATTAACAAATAATAAGAAAACTTCAATGAAATAAATTATAATACGAGTAAGAATGAACACGCATCCCACTCCTTTAATTGACAATACGTAAAATAAATAATAGTAGTACCGACTCGTGTAACTCTTTAACTTTCACACAGAAGTACACTAAATTGAATTCGTACATAAATCTGAGGAAAACGATTCAGTAAATCTATTCTGGTGCGATAAACAACTTTGCTGCATTCAATGTTATTGAGATATCGATAGTTGATATCGAGTCGTCGTCATATCGATAAATTCTTATCGACTGACTAGGTGGGTAGACTAGGTACTGAGTCGTCTGGGTAGGTACTACCGCAGTGTCAGATATCATCCGGTAAAGTAGGAGTGTTTTCCACTTCTGTGTTTCGGGATGAGGGCATTGTAAGTAGATAAATTACCGGGTATAAGGGACCTAACATCTGTTGTCTCGGATGACGGGCGGCATTGATGGAGAATAATAACTGTCTTTCAGTTGTTGGTCTCCTTCAATATAGCTCTGTCATTGTCAGGCGTCATCACTTACAATCAGGTGGGCGTCCTGACTGTCCTGTCTACTAAGTAACATAAAAAACTTATCGTACTATATACCGGATATAAATCTGAATAAAAAATCTTTCGTATACATAAACATTTGATAAATATTTAGTATCTACTAGTATTATACAATAAGCCTTTACTTGTACAAGTTACCATTATCTTCCAAACGCTTCCAGAAACATCGAAGCAACCCATGCCAATACAAGCAGACATGTTCATGCACACTCAGGGATCGATCCCGGAGCCCTCGATGCAGAAGCCGACGTCTCAACTAATACACCACAGGGGCTTAACTAGTATCTTGATTTCCCGTGTATCATACCACTCTCTTAACCTATCGCAGTCCAGTGCTGGACATAGATGTTCCCTATTTTGCGTCAAACATCCCGGTCCTCCGCTTTTCTCATCCAGGCTCCACCAGCGACCTTTCGCACGTCCTCGGTCCATAGGGTCGCCTATGGACCGAGGACGCTTGCCGAGACGCGGTTTCCACTCTCACACCTTTATAATAAAAATAAGAAAATCCGTATTGGTACTAATCTAGTCTATTTTCAGTCCACCCTATCAGCTCCCTTACGTATATCGACAATCGACGTTTTCCAACACTAGTCCTAACAAACAAGCTCGCGAAGACAGACAAGTTACAGGAGAACATAATACATGAAGAGATTAATTAAGTTACGAAACAACGCAATGGTTACTTCCAGCTAAATAACAGTATTCAGACACACAAATTAACATTAAAAATGTCTGATTTAAATGGAATACAGTTCAGATATTAAGTATTATTTATATTAAACCTCTATTAAATATTTTCAGAGCATCCTTGAAAGACTTAAGTAACAAAAATGCTATCTTTGCATACATAAAGATACTTATGCTCAGCGAAAACAGATTCAGGTGATAAATAGTTTAAATTAACGAAATCATTTTTTAAAGTTATCAAACTACTAATAGTAGAGACTAGAAAAAATACATATTTTTCAAGTCACTTCTCTATGGACTTATTGATAAAACTATGGCATAATGAAATCAAAACCACAAATTGATAGCTACAAAATGATGTCAATAGACAAAATCTCCGTCTCTCTTTTTGTTTTGTACTTTCATTCACTTGTATATTTAACCAGCGTCTAGCCAGGGTCGTTTACTTCGGCAAGGCATCGAATCCATTATCGGTCAGGCGGTCCATCTGTCGATCATGTATGTGTACCTGTCACGCACTAGACATAGGCTTGATCTACTTTTTTGGTACAACAAATGTACGCATGTCAGAATAACAATTCTTTATTATAGTTCGACTTCGCATTATGAGTGCGCATTATTAGTTTGCTTTTACGTGGTAAGTTAGCAACTAAACTACCAAACGGACTGGTCTTTTTTAGTTACCGAAAAATAACTACCTACAATAAACTTAAAGCGTCGGTGGCTCAATGGCGTGGACTTTTGCCTTCCGATCGGGTGGGCGCAGGTTTATATTCACGCTATCCGACGCTCTTACGGTGAAGAAAAACACCGTGAGGAATCCTGCGTACGCTTGCGACGATATTCAAAGGTTGTGCGCGAAGTCAGCCAATCAGCACTGGGCCCGCATGGATGACTAAGGCCTATGCATCCTATACGGGTGGCTCGTGCCCCTCGGTGGGGACGTTTAATGAGCTGATGTTAATGATGACAATTCACTTGCTTTTGATTTGGTTGATAAGCACACTATCATTCAAAAAAGACAACAGATGTAATCAAATCAAATCAAAATTGCTTTATTTATAACAAACCTAGGTTACAAGAATCCATATATCTATACAACTAAAGTCAACACAGAAATTCATTACCTAGTTATTTTGTGAAACATCTATAAAAAGTGCATTTCTCAGTATTTCCAACCAATATAAACTGAAACAATACGAGCACTCTCGCGTTCACAAAGTAAACCTAAATCAATTGCATTCTCGCCCACACCTGCCTTTGTTTCGCTAACTTTTGCATGTTTGTAAGTTTTATTTCCGCGTTAAATCCGTCGGATACCCGGGCGCTGTCTCCTCTTCTTAGGGTTGCCACCGTTACTTACTATATTATATCATTTATCTTAACTATATAATATAGTAAAATCTGTACTATATAAATATATAATATAGTGTATTCTACACTACATAATAAAGTATATTTATACAATATAACAAAGTATATATATACTATACACTATTTGTGCTATATTACAGTTCGTATATATAACTAACTAGCGATCTAGTAATCGCTGTCGAGTTTCATAGAAGTCAGCAAAATGCAAAACAATGCGATTTTCCATATTTAATCTCCCTATAGCTATGCTGTATGGGAAGGCCTGCTCCCTGCGTAACGGGACTATAGGCTATTGCGCGTAAGAAAATACCACAAATTATGCTATATTAAATTTAATAGGATGAAAAATATTACAATAATCGATCGGTATTCAGTTGCCTCTTTAAATCGATATAGGGAAAAAAACGTCGCTTTTATTTTCATAACAACATTTATTTACGTTTATATGGATCTGCAATGTTTAGATTTCCGTGATAATAATAAGAGTAATGATGCTTTAAAAGCCAAAGTTAAGAATTATGAGAAATAAACATGGAAATACAAAAAACATACTAAGAAGATATACGACCAATTTTTTGGTAAAATAAAATTAAAACTATTTTATCTTAAGGTGGCAGCCCTACCTCTATGGTCCACGGGCATTAATTCACAATTTACTGCTACGAGACGCTGACTAATTTCACGAAGGCCGGCGACGATCCATTATTATTTATTGCCATATACATGATAACTGCAACTCGTTACAAAATACATCTTATCATAACAGTGTAAGGTCCAGTTTGCAATCGGATCCGAGATCTTTGGGCCCTTTACAATGCCCAGTGACTCACAAAAATTACTCGGGC
This sequence comes from Leucinodes orbonalis, assembly GCA_019425675.1. NCBI lineage: Eukaryota > Metazoa > Arthropoda > Insecta > Lepidoptera > Crambidae > Leucinodes > Leucinodes orbonalis. The sequence continues at coordinate 51,855 of PQWD01004368.1, forward strand.
GCTATAAATAGGTTGTTTCTTTTTGATGTGCCTATTTGTTTGTTTATGACAGACTTCTGTATTGCGTCTAATCTAAGTCAATGTACGCTAATGTATTAATACATATATAAGTAGTCATCATTCAATTGCCTTGTGAAGTTGTGAAGGCTATCAGCGGCCAAAAGTACAAAATGAAAAAACAGTTCTCATTACTTTTAAACCTTTTTTCGTCATAAGGTGAAAGAATTCGCCTTGTGCAATATGGCCGCCCGTTGTATCTTTTATTTATGAGATTTTTTCCATAGTGTGTTGTTTGTGTAGAGTAAATAAAGAATTTAAATAAATAGACTAGTAAATAGTTATTTTAACCGTGGAATCCAGTTTGTTTAGAATCTGTTGAACTAGACTTACTTTTACGACTCTTGGCTTCGAAGGGTTTTGAATTGCAGATCAAACAGGTCCAGTTAGTAGTGTGTGACAGGAAATAGTAAAGCACACATTGCACACACTGCACTCATATTAAGTGAACACATTTTTTCAAAGTGAAAATGTACTAGACATTTTTTAGGACTTGGAGGACTTGGATATTGGAAGATCCAGGATCTCCCCTTCCAATATATTATTTAATCATACATCACTATCGAAGGTGCACGAAGACCTAATTGGTACTTTCTTATTCAAATGATTTCTATTACGTACAATTTGCTTTGCCCAAATAAACATACAACAGTCCAAACTCATTAGCAAGTTCCTAAACTCCGATAATCCAAATAAGCCATCGAAAGGTGTTCCGAAACGCATGTGCAGCTGACATGAACATCGCAAATGATCAGATACTGCGGCAAAATACATGCTCGCCTTAATTACTTAATAGGATGGTAATAACAGCTCTTAATGGTGAAAGAGCATAATCAAATATAGCTATTAAATTATTACATAAGTGACAGGTGTGCAAGCTCATCTTATTCCGATGTCCGCTTCTTTGTAATGAACCTTGGAAGATAATCAAAGAATATATATTACAATTTAATAGCTTACTAACTTAATCAAGCAATCAATCTTTGATTAATAAGATTGTAACTTCATTCAGGGACTGAAAGTTCAATCACAATAAAAAATACATAATTTCTGATAACTATATATGCCCGCCGTGCTCAGTTTAAAGTTTTAAACCTCATAGTTATTTGTATTACAAAATGTCGGAAAAATAAATTCAATATACGATGATTATTAAATCTTAAAAGAAATTTACTCTTGTTGACGAAGGAAGTAAAACAAGTAAAAATTGATTGATAGTACAATAAAAAGCGAGCTGATAGTTCAAAACAAAGACTTATGAAGTTATGACTTAGTTAATACAAAACTCAGCAGAGCATGTCTACCATTTCATATAAGTATAAATATAAACTGACACATTTCATAATGAAAATATCTCACAACTTTTATCAGAATAAATTACTTAACGCCGACATAACCACCGTGTTTCAAATGATAATTGTTTACGAATTTATATATTCACTCTTTTATATCAAAATACTCATTGACGAGTTAAACCGTATACAGGCATCAACAATTCAAACTTCAATTATATTAAAACCTTAGACATATATCGACACAGTAAAACTGCTAATATAATTCATAAATGCACGGTACAAAAAATAAACGAAAGACCGCTTCGCAGTTAATTTAATGACTTAAAAATAACTGAGTCGTAAACAATATTCAATGCAACGTCATGAAAATTACTATTCAGACTTATTAATTGTGATAAACGTCACACAACAAGCCGTAAGTGTCTGTTAAAACCAAATGGCCTATTATCGTGTAACGACAGAACAATTAGGGCCCTATTGCACGCGGACACCATATCGATAGTCAACTTAGTAGTGTTAACGGATAGTAGGTTGTTGGCTGATTTTAAATAGGGGATACCCTGAACCGATTACGAACACATAACATTTGAAATTTTAAAATGAAAGGAAATTTTCCAATCGGAAATATGTTATAACGGCTGATGTGCCTAAAACATTCTGCAAGAATATTAAATAAAAAAACTCAACATTTTTGTTAGAATGAAACAAAATGGGATTACTACTATTCACAAACTTTTCTGGAGAATGTAGTAGAATTAATTGTTTATTAAATTTTATACATTTTACAGTGTCCTAGTGAAATAGCATCCTTCGCATACAACAAAACGCCCGATACCAGTTATACTTGTTTTGAATTGTTACTTACTCTACATTAAGAGTCCTTAACCAAGATATAATATCGTCATTAATCATTGGAAATGGGAGCTTATGGTAAATGTAGGGCGGTAAAATTAACTAGCGAACAAGCTGGGTCTTGCTTCAAACACTATGCGACAAAAAAATTAAATCGTACTTTAGGAACAATAGACATAATAAAAAAAAAATCTAAAACTATGCTGGTAACCTCTATTTGAGCCCACAATGAACATCGAAGATTAACTCAATAAATAACTAACGCAAAATAAACAAAAATTAAACTATACAAGTAACATAAAAACCATTCATATCAAAGATCTCACAAAGTTAACTGTTCATGTAATTAAAAAGATTATGATTTTCTTCAGTGCTATAACCATCTAGTCCATATTTATTCATAAAACGAGCAGGAAGTCTAACAGGTAGTAACACAATTCTGCAGCAAGACGCTTTGAATATTCAACACATTAAAATTAACACAAATCAAAGTGAAAGTTTACGTTCATACAATTAATAATATTAATAAGAAAACACACCCAAACGTCTTATTATGTCAGAGTAGACAAAGTTAAAATCATATGTGTTAATGCAGTGTAATAATACAATTAATAAATTAGACTGAATCAAAAAAGATTATATTTAGAAGTCATTTTTGTTTTTATAAGATTCTACGTGGTATAGGTAAATGAATACGAATTTGTAAATGACATACAAAGTTGGTTATAATCAAACTACATATGCCATATTATAATCAAAGTGATAAATATGAAAAAGAAAATAAAAAAACACAAGCAAACATGAAAATCCGACTTAATAACAAACTCAGTGATGAAGTACCATGAATTATCCCAACTCAATGATAAAGTATCATGAAATATACGAACATCGTTGGGATAAATGATCAAATACTATATAACTGCCAAACACCGCCCACTAGAGGCGAACACGGAAGGCGGCCATATTCGCGAGAACATGAAAATACCTGCAGAACACAAATAGATAACTCGACAACGGTCCCCACACGATATCAATATCACCATCGCACTGCACACGATCGGCTTACAGGGCGAGCATAACATCTGTAACTGCAATCAAAACAAATATACTGCTAATAGGAACTCCAGATATTATCGAATCCGCATTCCTTGCTGGCCTGGATACGCTGAACAAATTCCCTCTGCCTTTTCCGGTCGTATTTAGTGAGATTACTATTTAATTTATATCCTTAGCAGCTTATTTACAAGGAAACTACTTGTAAAGATAGCACTTTATAGGCTTACTTTTAATAAAGGCGATTTCAATGCTACATTTCGCATACTTTTACATCGAACTTTATAATCTGCAATGTTTAAAATCGCTCGCTTCAAATACATGCACCATTATGGTATAATGCGGATTTATTCTGTATCTAAAAGAGCCCATTCGAAATAATGAGCACAAATAAAATACCAAAAACATGTTCGTTCTGTAACAAAGTGGGACCCGGAGTTCGGATTGTGAGTAAGATACGGCGACGGCTCTGCAGCAGAAAAATGCGAGTTTAAAAATAACCCTTGGATAGTCAAGCGTTGCGAGGCTTTTTGTTACAAACATGGCATGACTACTCCACAACCTATTCAAATGTCTAGTTGTCTTACAAACAATCGTTTTATTGAAGCCCCTTGAGTCTTGTTTCTCGTATCGCTGACTCTTCTATATTTAGTAGTCGTTGAAATGCACCAAGTAATTAATATGACTGAAATCAGACGAGTACAACTGTAATGAAAACAAATGTGCAGTTGCCGCTGATTCTAGTTGACATGCGCTTGATAAGCGACGATACGCGTTATGGCCTGCAACTTAAGGTGCTGTGAAATATTCTCAGTCTACTTAACGTAATCGAAGACATAGACAATTAGTCATCGGAACGTCTCGACGACTCGTTAATTGTTTCCAACGACTACAGTGGAGCCATGTTATACGTGATTTTGCATCACAAGTAAGTTTGTATTGTCCTAGATTTACAATAATGCCTTGGGAATAGTGTACAAGTCGTTTGCATAGGACTGTTATCGTGTAACTTATTGAAATATTTAATACTAACCTTAAAGTAAAACATTACAAGATTGCGTTGTGTATATTTGTAATAAGAGTAAATAACATCATATTTCATATTGAACTATTTTTAATACAAGTGAAACATAAATATTGATTAGCAATGGGTTTGTTTATTTGGATACGATTTAAATGTTTACATTGTAGCAATTTATTTATCATAAATGTTCTCATCAGGAGTCAATAAAAAAGCGATTTCCACATCATTAATGGCCACTGCGTTTAATTATACCAAATGGCTTTATTAAGCCAAAATAGTCAGACAAAATATTGTACTCGAAGTCAATGAATTGATAAACATATTCATTTTTTACCAATATTAATGATTATTAATGCTGTTGCGATTTCTTATTACAAAATGTTAGTTCTATACCTTAATTTTAATATTAAGATTATGATGCCATACTTGTAGGCAATAAAAATCATATTACGAATTACTGATTTTCTCCCTGTAGTTATAAATGTAGAAAACGTTCAGTTTGTATTGATTTTTTAAACTTAAAAATTGTCGTTCTTGGATTGAGGTTTTGAAATTACCGTGGATATATTTAAATATATCCACGGTAATTCTAAAACCTCAATTAATTTACACTAAAACAGCAGAGTTTTAAGATAGTCTTTACATTCGTATACCATATTATTCATACTAATAGATGGATAAAGGACGTGGGCCAAGCAGACGTCTTGGCCTTGCAATAATGAGAAAATTGCGTCCGTTGCAAAGTATTATTTGCAATTGTTGGGTGGAGTTGTGCAGAAGATTTGTCGTATATTTATGAGAGGGAAGTAGATAATGAATATCAATTAATATCTATGACCTGTTTATGAATCAATATCTATGATCTATGTACATCAATGTGATGACAGGTAAGATTTTCGTCTTAATTAATAAATTTAAATAATACATTAATTTCGATCAGACATACACTGTGTAAATATTGTCATCGTATATAACAAAAATTAATTACATAAATAGAAAACATAACACGCTATAAATGGCTGCTATTTAGCTTGAAAGTCTAGAATAGAAAGTGAAATGTTATAATTATGTATACTGATTAATTTTAATGCCACTTCTGATATGGAGTCGACATCTTAATAAAAAAAAATAGTGTTGGTTGATAAAATTAAAAGAAAACATGTTCGTAGAGGTACACATTTCTAATATTATTATTTATTTGTAAATTGATACCACAAATAAAACACTTTCTGTGTTTCTAATTATTATTACATAATTAAATACATACTTAACATTATTAGCATTGAAACTGGTAATCGTATTATGGTGTTTATACATATGTATTGTAAAAAAGCGTAAAAGAGCGTCGGTGGCTCAATGGTGTGGACTGTCGCCTTCCTACCGGGAGGGCTGAGGTTCAAATCCCGACACGTATTGGTACGTGTCGGGATTTAAACCTCAGCCCTGTGCTGTGTGTGTGAAGTGTTTTCGAAAATATATGTACATTTTCGACGCTCTTACGGTAAAGGAAAACATCGTGAGGAAACCTTCATGCACACCTGCGAAGAGATCCGAAGGTTGTGTGTGAAGTCGTCCAATCCACACTTGGCCCGCGTGGACGACTAAGGCCTAATCACCCTATACGGGTAGGCTCATGCCCCTCGGCGGGGACGTTTAATGAGTTGATGATGATGACTAAATACAAACTTAACATTGTTTGCATTGAAACTGGAAATCGTATTATGGTGTTATATATATATGTATTGTAAAAAAGGTTCTAGTCCATGCGCTTTAAAAATTAAATGGTAACGTACTGAATAAACAAAGAAATCTTTTTTTAGTGGTACCTTCTCAAGTGGCTACCGACGCCTATTGTTATTAAATATTCTCTCTCTCTTCTCTCTTCAACCTATCGCAGTCCACTGCTGGACATAGGTCTCCCCCATTTTGCGCCAGATATCCCGGTCCTCCGCTTTTCTCATCCAGCTCCCACCAGCGACCTTCCGCAAGTCGTCGGTCCATCGGGCCGGAGGGCGTCCTACGCTACGCTTACCAAGACGCGGTCTCCACTCCAGAACTCGTCTGCTCCAACGGCCATCGGTTCTACGACATACGTGGCCAGCCCACTGCCACTTCAACTTGCTGATCCGGCGGGCTATGTCGGTAACTTTAGTTCTCTTGCGGATTAAATCATTTCTGATCTTATCCCTAAGAGAGACTCCAAGCATAGCTCGCTCCATTGCGCGTTGAGTGACTTTGACTTTGTTTATATTAAATATTATTAATCCGAAAATGGGATACAATGTACATAGTCTCTTACTTCTGACAAGTGGATCTTTATGTCCTAAATTTCATTCAATATTTCTCGCACGTTACTCATTGAGACAATTTAACTGGCTAATCCGATCCGCAAACCCTTTGGTTACGCGGGACTAACTAATCGCTCTTTAGGAATGTGCCCAAGTAAAGGCCGCTCGAATGATTAGCAGGGAGACAATAAAGAAGCTACTGCTTACAGGACTTAAGTTATGGTTGAACATTCAAGTGGTTAGAGAAAATTGTGGTCAAAAATCATTATTGTAGTAATGATCAAAAGTCATAAGTATACATTTTGGTCATGTTTTGACAGCAGTGATTGGGGTTTTAATGCCAATACTGGAATTTTGAGGACATAAGCGATTTAATCTGATGTTGAAAACATATTACGTAACAAGATGGCCGCCGACAGTAGCGTCTCCAGAATGTCAAAAACAAGCCGGGAATGATTCAGAGGTGACGTCATCGCACGTGTGACCACACGTGGCCGCGATGGGCTCGTATCCTGAATGGTAATAATGTAAATACCATACGATAGGTAGCAATACGTTAATATGTGCAAACAAGCGTGCACTATTGTTGGATCATCGCCGCGAATAGTTATTGACTTGGGAGTTTTTAATATCTAATGTCACGTTTGTACACAATATTCTTCATTGGACATATGTGTTCTTTGGTATACAATGTGTCTGGTGCTGAAATGCAGTTAGAATGATGTCATAGTAATTTGGGGCGTATAGATTCTGAAGGTTACAAAGATTGAAAAGGAAGGCTCTATTTCTGCCGAAAAAGTTTCAGCTACTGCTTTAGGATAATAGACGTTAACACCACCATTCTGCATTACACGTACATTCTGCATTGCATGTTCCTGTCCTTTCTTCCAATTAACATGTTCGGTGGGAAGGCTGTGCTTGTGTGTGAAGCTGTAAAGGCCCTGTGCGGGTAGCAGCAGTAGACATTTTGAAAAAAAGTGGCGATATAAGTTCCTAGATTAATACATTAAATTAGTTTCCGTCAAATACGAACCAGTACCACAACATACTTTAAGTGTTACGGTCAGTTCGCCCCACCGTCTGATTCGCAAATTACCCAAATGCACCAAAATAACAATTAACTGCTTGTCAAACAGACCTGAACGCGCGGAAGTTGGTACACACTCCGACGGTTTGAGATCGTTTTGTTAAGTTCTGTTACCACCTGAAGCGATGCGATATATAATATATTGCGGCTGTTTATCTAAATAGCAATTTTATTTGGTAACTTCGCTACACGTCCAACCCGATGAATACTATACTGGTTAATCTTTTATGTCAGTTTAAAAGCCAGACATAAGTAGATTACAAAAACGTAAAGTATTCAAAAGTTTGCTGTAAACCATTCGTTCAGACTGTCCGTCCGTAATCGTGTCCGTCTTTAAAAAATACTGAGTAAAATATTTGATAAAGGTAATAAATATTACAGCCGTACACTAATTTTATTTCACAAGAATCCAGTTACCCTAAAATATTTAGAGAAACCTTTAAAAGTTGATTGTTGATTGTTCATCACACTTAACGACGACTTAGGCGGTCAAACAATTAAATAAATTTATGAACTGTATAAATGACTTTAATTAGTAGGCATAATATAACGATGTATTGTATTAATTTTTACTAGTACTCTTTTTGATAAATTAATAAAACGCAATCGCGTATCTTTTCATACCGAGCGGCCTTTAAATCAATGGACTAAAATATTCAGTAAAGTGGAAATGTAACTTAATGGGAAGATAAGTACATAAGACCAGATTGGAATAGATTTGACATTTTGTGGTTGAAAACTGGTTTATAATTTAAAGATAATATGTTGTGACGTTTAGATTTCCTTAAACTTCAAACCATGCAAAGACGAGGATTGTATTATAATTAAGATTATAGTTTTTTGTGTAAGTGATCAAGTGTTTTAATGAAAAATAAATATATTATTAACGATAACTTATCGCAAATAAGGCTGAAACTGGCAGTAAAATTCCATCGGAAAAATGTTCCATACACAGGCTTAGACTGCTAAGCTATAACTTTTGACTGCTAAGTGCGAGATGCCTAGATGTCGTTTTAAATCGTCCACGAAATACTCTACGACAATCTAATATGAATCTAAGAGGGAGCACAAATATTCTAGCAGGGCAGATACCTAACGGTTCGAAAATCCGTTAATGGTGTCATTAATACTTAATTAATGACACCATTAACGGATTTTCGAACGGGTCTTCGTTAATACTCGTATCAGGCAAAGCTTAGGTACTTATACCTAAGCTTTGCCTGATACGAGTATTAACGAAGACACGCCTATGATGAAGCACGCTTACCTACCAAGATAAAAACTTATTTCTTTTGATTTATAAAAACCCCATACTGAATGTACTTTTCGGAAAACGCAGCTTCTTGCTAATATTAAAAATCATCGATGAAGGCTTTTCTCAATTATTTAACAGTAAACATTGTGCCAGTACTTATATTTTAAATATGTACACCATATTATTGTGCACAGGGTTGCTTTTATTTCATTGTTATAAAAATTCTATAATGTGTATGAAGATATAAATATAGTCCCACAATAATATTTACTAATTAAGTTAAGAAGCCAAGTTTAAAACGAGTTTGATAAGTTGATGTCTATTCAAATAGTTACACGTAATGCAGCAATCTCGTTGAGCACCGAAACGAAAAAAGTTGAATGCATACTTATTCGGTAGCTGCGTAATAAATTAGTGAGCACGTTGAAAAATGCTTCGTCATGGTCTAGGGTTGCTAACGTACAATTATTTTGGAGTGTTATATGCTATGTTGCATTTTATTTTTCTTGAACAGGAGGCAAACGAGCAAATACAGTTCACCTGATGGTCAGTGACACCGCCGCCTTAAAAACATTTTTAAGACCAGAGGTCTGCGTTATGTGCTGCAGATTCTTAAGAGTGGTGTTAAAATAATGTAATTATAAAATATATTTATAAAGCCTATGTCTACTGCAGGACTAAGTGACTCCTATTTATTGAGACTGAACATAGTTATCATAGAACATAATTTGATAAGGTACTTGTAATAGTCCAAGTTCATTTGTCAGATTAAAAGGCCGTGAAATCACGGCCTCACAGAAAACCATCGTAAAATAACACTTCGCGTTATGAGGTTATTGGAGACCCAAAATCCCTCTTTCCCTTATGTTTCATTATATTCCTCCTTTTTACAAGATCAACAAAGTACTCACAGCTCCTTTGGAGTTCCGAGTGTACATAAGTTTTTTCGAACTGACTACTGCTGTTGGCCGCAGATGACGTTCACCGGACAATTGGCAAGCGCAGATGGCTCTCGCTGCGCCCAAGGGGGGCCCAGAGTGGGACTCGCACCTTGGCTTAGGACATTGCGGAGAGGGCTAGTTAAACTAGTATAAGTTTGAGAAGAGAAGCGGCACACGCCGGTTACGCGAATAGGGAAGAAGTGAACCTACGGGGACTCGCGACGATGGGCGGGACGTGTCCATGGGAGGCAGTATCACTATCAGAGGGCCCCAATTCCGTTAATTATACAAATTAGTGAAATTTTACAGGACTTCGTTCAGTTTTATGGGAGATTTTCATTGATAACACCATTTCACAATTAATTCTATACATTTTCATTTCATTTTAATTTCATCATTTCATTCATTTTCATTTCATTTTTTAAACCACTAATATTACAGATGGATTGTAAAGTGTCGTGATGGTGTCACCATGACAAGTAAATTAGTGGAAATAAATAAAACATCCTCAGATACTGTAACTTAATGAAAAAGGTACATTCTTGGCAGCCCTGCACTGGCGGGTGCACCGACTGCAGTTGCACAACTGCTTGAGCAGTTAATTGGCCGTTAATTTGGGCCTCGCTTGGATTTGACTGTGAGACCGTACAGTTGATAACGCTTGGGTTAATTCATGCTCGTGTTTTAATTACAGAGTACTGGCTATGGCGTCCGCTTGAATATTTAATTTTGCAATATATGCATTTTATAAATCAACGTTAATACCATTATTTATTATCTATTACCTTTTATGCAGAACGTTACTTATTAAGTAGACAGCCAATCTCATGGTAAGTGGCAATCTGTATAGAAAACGGTACCACAATTTGCTAACTTATGACGTAATGATATTAAGTGTCAAAGGATTTCAGGAATCCATTTTCTATCATCTCGGACAACTATAGAAAAGCATAACTATGGTAGGACAAATAATCTTATACACACACCTTCAGGTAATAATAATTCCAAATTAAAATCTGATCAGATATACTATAAAAATAGTCCAGTTGCTAAGTTGTGACGTAATCGTAGAGTCACAACATCAACACATTCATCGCCTATTGTTCGGACAGCTATACTATAAGTGTAATGGCATGACAAACAATCATATGCATGGTTTGTATTCAATCTTTCGCAGTTCGCAGCTGCACATAAGTAGCTCAAACTCTTTCTATCTTTCGTCAAACTATCGCAGTTTTCAGCTGAACATTGGTCTCTTCTCCATTATGTGCCAGATATCTTAGTCCTTAGTTTTTCTCATTAAGCACCCACCAGCGACCTTTCAATTCTTTTTATTTATTTTCTTAAGATAATATAGGCAAATTGTCTACGCTTCGTATGAGTTCGAAGATCATCGCAATTATTCCTAAATGGAATCAACAAACAGCTGTTAATTCAAAGAGTTCACGCTCTCGATTCGATTCTCTTTTATATACATGGGTAAGTTTTACTAAAACTAAAAGTAAAAACCAGTTCAACTTTTAACAAAACTAAAAACCCAGTTTACTGTGCTATGGCCCTTCATTTGATATAAGGGGAGGTGTCTCTTGCTACCTAGATTTAAGTATGGCCTAGCTTATAAAGAACTTTTATTCGGTTTCTTAATTTATAACGGGCTACTGAAAAAATAATGAAATACCTAACTGTTAAACCTCAATGAACAGCACTAAACACCAAAAAAGTCGCAGCACTAACGGATTGCTAGATTCGCGAAGTTTCAAAATGCGTTCACCATGAAATATAATATATAATACATTTGTAACGTTTGAAAACTAATTAAGACGTGTCGATTGCCAGCCAATCACCGTTTACCGGAAATAAACTTACCGGAGACCGGGCCGTGAAAAACGGCCGACATTGAAGTTGGGTAGAAAACAACAAAAATTTCGCAAAGTTCATCGACCCCGATAGGCTACCAAAGCGGTCGAGTTCAATCGGATCAGAGATCGATGACCCCGTTAGAAAAGGCTGATGGTCAAGTCTGAAGCGGCGTTTAGTTAAAAGGTTCCATATAGACAACTTTGATTAGGGCTATTTGTGAAAAAGGTAGCTTTTCAATGAAAAATGATTGATATTCACAAAATAGAAGCAACAATGCGTACAAATACAGTCTTAAAAATAATGAAACATTCAACATACTCAACATTGCATTGTTGTTGGTTTAGTTTTCAGTAAGGACTTGATGAATTAACATTAGAAGTCGAGAAGCAATATCGAACTAAGGAAAGCACTAAGAAATCCAAACAACAAAAGAAAACTAAGTTAACATTTTCATTTGCCTTTTTTTATTAACAAATTCGTTAAATTAATCATAAATACTATCAACTATTTACAAGTATTCGCAAAAAAAATATATCTGCGTGCTTCCATGTTTCTAACAGGGAACCTTAACACATAAAAAGCCTTCACGCTTGAATAGGTGCCATCAATCATTAAGGCGTTGAAAAGATTTTGTCTTGCATCAAAACACTTTCCCTGTCTACGTTGTCGTAAATCAAAACCACAGACTATGCTAAACGTTACTAATGTCAAAACCAAGGATAATAATCTTCGATATGAAAGCTTCCCATGGTATTATGGGATTGAAAGAAGTCCAGATTTGAAAAGCGATGACGCCTGTTAATGATGAGTGGGATTTACATTTTTATGCAAGCTATGACATTCTCAACGTAAATCTCGCACATATGATTAACAGCTCTACAGAGCTACCGACAGATTATTATGTATTGTGTGGAGTGATTTTAACCCTTAAATATTCTCTGGCCAATCAGATACCACTTTACTAAGAACTTTATTTCAATGCAGTACTGTCGAAAATAAATTTATTCCACTTTAGTACTTTTATCAATTACTGGAAATAAAAAGTTTTTGTCCTAATTCCATAGTTTTTGGCAGTCTTGCGATTTACAATAATGTAATTTTGCAAAATTTTTTGTAAAAGCCAATGCTTAAACATGTGACTCGCATAATTCTTTTAAACATTTCCATTATAAGCGTTCATGGCTCATTGGTGTGGACAGTTGCCTTTTGATCTAGAGGGCGTAGGTTCAAATTAATATTGATATTCTAAACAGCTCATGCAAAGTGTTGGGTTGAAGACCCTGCTTGTATTTTGCTTAACAGAACCTAGAATCACGATCATCAATCCACATTAGGCGTGCCGATTATGCTCACTAGTAATTGAAACGGTGAATTCATTTCAATTATGGAGTTCGTTTACTTGCGGTAGTATATTTTATACAGTTATGTATCAAATGATCTTATCGATATTTCTTTAACGTATAACATATTTGGATACGTATCATATTACCGGGTTATATGTTTTGTTCTTCAGATTTTATGAGGAACGTTTGTTTGTTTAAATATTTATACCATTTATGTAGACCAAATTCTCCAATTAAGGGCTTACAGGACGATCAGTTCATATTGTCAATGCAGTAATATAAGTAAAAAAAAGCATATAATATATGCTATATTCAATATAGCATATATTATATGCTTTTTTTTACTACCGTTTAATATACGGTAGACCTGAAAAACTTAATTTTTTTGAGTCGTTACATAATATCTACTGACATTCTGACATCGCCATCTCACTCCAATACATCATAAACAAGAAACAAAACAACGATATAATAATTATATTAATTATTATTAATAGTTATTTCTCATAATTATTATTATATTACCTGTAACAACTTATTAATATTTTCTTGTATATACATTCATGTAAATTATATAAAACACCTAGACCAAAAACGACAGGTATTTTCCTGCACACACATTTTGTACTGCCCAGGTATCGAACTTGGAACTCTTGGTGTAATAGCTGTCTTCTCAAACATTACACCAGATGGGTCGTCAATATGTGTATTGCACGATGTATGTTTTTTCAAATATTTATTAATATACTTTCTACATACAACATTCAGTTTTCGCTCAATGCAAGCTGAAACAAAATTGTATCAAAGTATATACTGCTCCTAACTGAACTTCACCGCAAGCAGCGTCATCGGCTTGTGACACAGCTGTCAATCATTTTGTAAAAATCAAGCACAATGGTTATCTGGATGAATCAGCGAGCACTTTCGGCACTCAATTTAAATGGCAAAATGTGACGTGAGTCACTGTTGGAAAAGTGACACAAAAGTCATTGTTAAGGTCTGCGCAACTGTGTATTACGCAGCAGGTTAAACCGACGTTTAATTACTTTAACTAATAAACGAAACAATTTAGTCCCTTAATTTAAATAAATAAATAAACCTTGTAAGTTGTTATTTATACTATTTCAGTAGACACTTAAATCTATTTAAAATAGCAAACAATAAAGTCTGTAAATGATCCAACGATATTTTGTACACTTGCATACACTTTTGTAACCACAACATTCTAGGAAGAAAGAAAGAAATACATTTATTTGACCACACAGTTACAGGTTTACATCTATAAGACAATAACGTATAAAACAGAAAGGAAAAGAGGAAAAATAAATAAGGTCTTGAACATGGAAAAAGCAAATCAAAAACAAAGGGAAAAATATTAACAAAAAGTCAAATGGGCCCGGCCTCAGCATAAGCTGCCGTGATAAAATAAGTCTTATCACGGGAGCGCTGGTTCTAACTTAATTCATATTTATTTAAAGACCAATATGTCTGCTGTATTCCTATGTAAAGGGTGAATTCTGGATACCCCGACTTAACATTTACGTCATGAGTTAGTACTGCACTCTGAACCGTCCTTTAGGAACATTAGTAAATTATAATCGATAAATATTTGATTGTTACCTTTTTCATTGAAAATAATATCTTAATTTGTTTTTTTTTCAAAGAGTCTATTTGCACAATATAAAACTTGGTATATTACTAAAGAAAAAAAATAGTGTATCAGCGCAAAAAATAGACCATCTTTTTTACCTCACACCTGCAAATCTCAAAAACGCAATCAGCCTGTGGTTCGTATATTCAGCTTGCAGTTGCAACCATGAGAACTGACTGCGACATACCTGCAACAAAAATGGCGTTTGTTATAGTTAAGGTTATTGTTCAAACATAATTCGGTTTCGTAACGACACCTCATTGTTTGTAATGAGCTGCCCTAATTGTGGTCAAAACGTTCTTACGTTATAATAAGAATACTCATTGTTTCCAAAAGTTGATCGTGGTATGAATAAATCAAGCAATCGTTTTTTTTTTCTAAATCACTAAAACTGCTTTTGGCCACAGATGGACTTTACAGCTTCACTGGGCAAGAAGCGAGCGCACAAAGCTCTTTACCTTAAAAAAATACAAGTTAAGGGCACCCCTATCCTACTCAAATCATAGGGATTTGCGGAGTTTTTTTTTTCGATCTGACTACTGCTGTTGGCCGCAGATGGCCTTTACAGCTTCACCGGGCAATTAGCGAGCGCAGATGGCTCTCAGCCGTAAAATTTACACAATGAGCCTAAGGGCGTCCTCGAATAAGACTTAAACCTCGGCTTAGGGCTTGGTAGCCTGACAAAGGTATGTAGGTATGGTGGTTAGCGTATGGCTTGGGTCTCGAGTGTTGTACCTAACTATCGAACGCTATAAGACATATATCATGTCTAATTCAAAAATAAGTAAACGAATAAAATATAAAAGTAACGTAATTTTCTGAACACGCGTTAGTAAAATTGCACGCCATTCGTACAGTGGGATGACGTCATCAACCCCTCAATTTGGAGGAGGCCTTGTCCACCGGTGGCCGTAACGGCTGTTGTATTAGTTCAGCTGCGGGCTGTACATGTAATATTTGAAGATTTGAATTACTATTGCACATTAAAAATTTATTACATATACACCCATATATGTAGACCTAACGTTTTCATAAGGTTATGTTTAAATACTTAATAAGGATAATTCATTTAAACCACGTACACGATATACGTCATTATACCAAAGACAACATTATAGACACTAATTGAACAGACAGATACCTAAAATTTTAATTGAATCTTAACCTTCTAAGTCCCAAGTACTAACATGGGTCTTATTGACTTTTGACATTATATTTTAGAGGTCCGTAAAACTCAACTCATAAGGAAAACGGAACCTTATTCTTAAGACTCCGACGTGTGTCTGTCCGTCTGGTTGTATCGCACATAAAGTACTTAAAACAAACAAAAATAATTTACATAGCGTTACACAACGAAAGCTACTTTTCGTTTATAGTTTATGCATAACGATTGAAATAAATTTATTTGTGATGGCACGGAACAAATGATTTTATTATTTTTAATAACGGCTTTTTATTTATTATCTTTCAAATATATTATTTATTACGCATTTGTTGATTATTTTACGAAAACTCTCTGGTGTGAGTGTGAATAACTTGTCCAGTTTTTATTTATTGCTTTTATATATCTTTAGATAAATAAATAGGTTACAAATACATAAATATATTAACAGCCTAATAAAATCATAACACATTCGTGGATTCTCAGAACGATTCTCGTCAAAAATTACTTTTTTCCATTTAGCTACCTTTTAGGTCACTGCAGCATTATACATGGTTTTCTAAACCGTGAGACAAGTTCACCTTACGCTATAAGGTATATTTCGATTTACCGCCGAGCGAATTTTCAATAAGCAATTATTCCAATCCACAAAGCAATTTATACAGGCACATTATACTGAATTGACAGTAATCGCAAAATTATGTATGAGAAATCATTGAAGGCAAAACTTGATTTGGATATAGTCTCGTAAACCTCTAAATTCTGACACGTTTATTTGTCTGTCAGAATTATTAGATACTGTTATATGTTATGTTAATACTAAATAACAATAAATACATTCAGTCCATGTATAATTTTTTGTACCTGATATTAGATGAACAATTAACTTACTTGATGCACAATCACGAAGAAATATCAAAAAATATTCGAGCCGTTTGACACACACGTTGACATATGTTAAATTTATAACCTCAAGGCGTCATTAAAAGGGTACAAAAGCACGAGCATATTACAATGTCACTATTACATGTAACGAGCGACGTGATTATGAATGAAAATTTTGCTCCATTGACGGAAGGCCATAATTTTGCCGCGGACACTAACACTTGAGTAAGATTGTGTTTCTGGTTAGTTTATCTAAGTATCAGATATATTGTATTCCTCATTCGTTTAGTATGCATTTACAAAAGAGGCAGTATGAAAGTATATTACCATTAGTTTTGGTTTCATATTATAGATTAGGTGCTTAGTTTGGGGCTAGATACAGAATTCAATTTCGGGGTAATTAAAATTACGATCATCATCATCATCAACAGCTCATTAAACGTCCCCACCGAGGGGCACGAGCCTACCCGTATAGGGTGATTAGGCCTTAGTCGTCCACGCGGGCCCAGTGCGGATTGGACGACTTCACACACAACCTTCGAATCTCTTCGCAGGCGTGCAAGAAGGTTTCCTCACGATGTTTTCCTTCACCGTAAGAGCGTCGGTGGCGCAATGGTGTGGACTGTCGCCTTCCTGCTTGGAGGGCTGAGGTTCAAATTCCGACACGTACCAATGTGTTTTCGAATTTTCGAAAATTATGATATTGTTGAAGAAATATTTCTACCTGTATTAGGCCTTTGCTTGTCGTCACGAGCATATTGACATTGTCAGGTTGGGTTGAAACAAATAAATATATTGAGTGCAGGTAATGATTTATTATTTCTTAGATACACATTTGCGTGTACGTGAGCACAAGCCAATGAAGGTCATCGGCAAATTTGAAAAGCTCGGGGTTATGTTACGGCTAATGATTGCATCTGGCACTGAATACTTGATCATTAAATTGATTGACAGATTGACATTGCAGTTGGTACTGATTTTTGATAACTATTTTGATAGCATTTATTTGTATTTGTATGTATTTGTTATTTTTTATTATTATGTTAAAGTACGTGTTTAAATTAACTTTACGCTAATGGAAGAGTGGGGTCTCCTGATACAGGCATTTTTTGCTCTAGTCACTATGTTGTTACTGTAAGCTCTTGTACCGAAATAAACTTATTATTATTATATTGTAGTGGTTAAGGCACTTATTAATGTAGTGTATGTCGAACATAACCTAAATAGAATGAAAGAAAAATATTTATTAACCACATACACAATAATATACAAAACTACAAATAGAGAAGTTACAAATTAATCGAACACAGAACAATAACATGTAATATAATGGTGGTGGTGGTTAATAAGACCCAGCCTCAGCATGTGCTACAGCGCTACAAGACCGCTGTAGCGCTGATGTTCTGGTGGTACCTGGTGAAGTAACATATACGTATATCTTTACATTCGTTTATATGTACATATATTATAATAACTATAAAAAAAATCAGGAGACAATATTGTACAAATAAAAAAAAAACAAATTATAAAGAATATACACAACATACATAAAAAATAATACGTAAAAAAACGCGATATAGCAAATGACAACTGACAAAAAACATAAGTCTACATAATGCCTATAAGAGTATCTCTCCCTATGGCTAAGCTGAGCAGGAAGATGGAAGACCCTGCAGTGGGACGACATTTTTTTTTTTTCGGAATGACTTACTGCTGTTGGCCGCAGGTGGCCTTCACAGCTTCACCGGACAATTGGCGAGCGCTGATGGCTCTCAGCCCAAGTGTGGGACGACATATGCTGATAATGATGAATGTCCTTAAGATTGGTACCTGCCCTAAGAATTAAGACCAACCCGACTCTTAAGAGAAACCGAGTGCGTCTGCCAACTTCTGAGCCTGTATTAGGTGTCTTTGAAAATTGACCTTAAAAGCATTAGCAGTTTTAAAATAGGAAAGGAACCAAAGTGTAAGAAAGAATTTTATTTCTCAAAATATGTGTCATAAGATAACATATAACATAAATGCTGGTCTGAAATAGTTAATTGGGTACCAACATGTTTTGCCAATGTGCTAGCTATAAAGTAGTTAATAAGTAACCATTACTAAGTGTAGTATTGGCAGTTAGGTCTGGCGCTACTTAATACGTATTTATGTAAATTAGTACATAACATTTACATACTAAATATAAGATAGAGCTTATAAAAAAAGACACAGACTTCCTAGTTTTTTATTTAATCGAATTAAACACGACTGGCAGCCTACCCAAACCTTTAAAAAAACCCGTAATCTAATTCTTAGTTACTATACTACTATCCAAGGAAATGAACCTGGCATTCAAAGCCAAGGTACTGTTTACAATCGAAGTCTTCTTTTCCGTTCATATTTGACGTCATTCCGCGTCCGATGACAGTGCTGTCATTGGTCTCGGCGTTCTTTAAATAAAATTATCGCAATAATACAAAATTGGTTTATGAATTACTACTGAGCTTCTTGCTGGATTCTTTTCAGTAGACATTCATAAGTGTTTTGTAAGGACATTAACTGAATAAACTTTTTCATTTCATTTCATTCAATATCTTTCATTGATATTAATTTTTCCACATGCGATCGGAAAGGTGACTGGTTGGTAAAGAAATAAGAAGCGCTTATTGATTAGAAACCTCGAACTACCGTTACGTTTAACCATAAATCGAGTTCTTTTTTCTTTATTCCAAAAAGGCATTTAAAAATACCTGGTAATCTAACGCAGTGGCGTGATGTCATAACTTATTTTTTTATACTTGAAAGTATGTGGACAAGCTCAATCTACGCATCACGCTAAACATCCCCATCATCCGCTTTTTATATCCAGCCTTCCCCAGCAACAATTTAAAGTACTCATATTGTCAAATTATCTATTACAGTTTTTTATACCCACCAGTGCTGCAACAGTTGTTTTCAATCACACTTCGCGTCAAGAGTCAAGTAACTGTCAAAATCATACGTCAATTGTCAATGGCGATATTTGTTTATGTCACTCCGAAATATTGTCAATCGGCTAGACGCTTGCGCAACCATCCGCCGGATCTATATTTTCTGGCGACAAATTCGGACAGAGTAACGGATGTTACATGAGCCAGACTATAAAATAATGATTGCATTTCTAATCGTATCATTAACATAATTAATCCGTTGTTCGTCTTTTACCAGTTTAAATGTCAAATAAACTTTCGGTCCAGACAATAAAAATCAACTGTGATTGGTTCGGACGCATTTTGTTGTTCCGAATGAAGCAGTTAAATTTATTAGCGTTTTATATTTGCAAATGAGGTCTATAAATATTCTGAAGTTATTACGTATGCAAATTGTTTTATTTGAATATTCTATTAATTTTAATAATCTGATATAGTGAAAAAGCATTTACATTTTTTATATAATTTATACATCAATCAACACTTTATGTCGTTTAAAAGTACACTTTACATTTATTTAAACCAAAGTTTTAGTAAAATATTGTGGCTAAAATGTCCGTAACCCGTAAATGTATTTCATTGTAAAAGAAAGCCAATGTAATTACTTCGTACGGCTTCCAAAAGGAAAAAATAGAATCTGTATTGCATACCAAGCAACATTGAAACTTTGTTGCTAAAAATATTCTACTTACAGTTCAAGATTTGCGTAACAATACGGAAATATTCTTTTTTTGCGGAATTATACGTACATAGCTAAAAACTCCGACAAATTTTGACATAGCGCTAACTTGAGGTTTCATTAAAGGAGTGCTGGCAGTCGCGGAATTCTAAAAAGATTCTAGAATAATACATTTGTAATCGCTGAAGTAATACGGAGAATGTTGGAAAAGAAAGTAAAACAATATTCAAATAATTTATTATGAATGATTCTTTCAGGTCGCTGTCCACCAGGAAAGCGGAGGACCGGGCGCAAAATTGGGGGAGACCTAAGTCCAGCAGTAGACTGCAATATGTTAAAGAGAGATTCTTCAGAACAAAGTTGTAAGTGTAAGGTCTAAGATTTCCATATTTATCTTTCAAAAAACAAGCTTGTTACATCTCTTTGTTTACATGGTTAACATATACTATTATACGTATTCAGAAAGTTTAAAATTACATCATATGTGATTATTACGCCACTTTTATTGATTTTAATAGCGGAAAACTTATTACAAATTTTTACGGATGTTTTTATGGCGTCATTTAGATATTTACTTTCGATAAACCGATTTTATTATCATATTTTTGCACAACTGTATAGAATTTGTATCAAGCAAAAAGTATTTTGAAACATGCACAAGGCGTAACGGTTACCGCGCTGCGAAAGCGTTATGACCAGTTTGGTATTCCAGTCCCAAAATGTTTAGAAAAAGTAAGCTTACATCATCACAATTATACATCGCTGTTGCATTATCAGGTATTGTATTAAGCGGAAATTAAAAATGGGTGCATTGTCCATAACGGTGTGTAATTCTGATGGTTATCATTGCGTACGCGCAAACAAGACTGAATCACTCACATGTAAACATACTAGATTCCGCCCGCTAGTTTGCCTACATACAGAGATACGAGTTTATTTGTACGTGTTTTACTATAAATTAATAAATAAATATCCATTGCCATTCACATAGCACCATCCAGCCCTAAGTTAAGCGTGAAGCCTGTAGTATACTCAACAACGGATATACATACTTTTTTTTTGTAAATACAAATTATACATAGAAAGCACCCAGACCAAAACAAATAGGCATGCACACAAATGCTTGTACCGCCCGGGGATCGAAACCGGAACCCTTGGTGTAATAGCTGACGTCACAACCATTACACCAAATGGGTCGTCATTATGGCACGGCAGAGGCCGTCAGGCATTGAAGAACTCTGTTACCAGAATCGATCTCTATTCATCTACCTATATAAACAAGAAGTTAACCGTAAACTAAACTTATAAGGATATGAATTTCATCTCGAC